>WNWK01011418.1:0-64559 GCA_009830355.1 Cherax destructor
TGTAATCTGCTAAGCGAAAATCTGGGACCGTTACTGAGTTATTCCTACTATGAAACTTCCATTCAATGCCAAAGGTAATTGATTTGTGGTCGCTTGCGCCGAGTTCCTCTGTAATTTCTAAATTATTAACAAGGGTTCCTTGTTTGCCAGAACTAAGTCAAGCAGATTATTTCCCTTGTAGGTTCTGTCACAAACTGCTTCAAAAACAATCTTGAACTACTTCTAAGAAATCGTTAGATTCTAAATTCCCAGTCAAAAATTCCAATCAATTTGACTAAAGTTGAAGTCACCCAGAATAACTACGTTATCGTGCATTGTGGCCTTAACAATTTCCTCCCATAGTAGTCTCCCTTGGTCCCTATCTAAGTTTGGGGGACGGTATATCACACCTAAAATCAATTTTTCATGCCCCTCTGAAAATTCTATCCAGACAGACTCTGTATGTGTTAATTCAGACTTTATACCCATTTTTATACAACAATTTAAATGATCACGGACATAGAGTGCCACCCCACCCCCCTTTCCGATACTTCTGTCTACTTGGAACAATTTAAAACCCTGAATGTGACATTCGGCAGGCAAGTCCCGATTTTTCATATTAAACCATGTTTCAGTTATTGCAAAAAACATCAATATTACCTGTACTTGCAACTACTCTCAACTCGTCCATCTTATTCCTAGCACTACGACTATTGGTGTAATATACACTTAAAGACCCTCCTTTCTCTTTACCCTTCCTGCTCATTTCTGTTTTTCCCTTTATACCTATTACTGTCCTTGTCACCTAGTGCCACTGGCTTTCCAATATCCACCTTATTCTGCCTATTACTAGTTCCCTAGAATTTATAACATTACTACACTGGGACTTTACTGTTTTCCCCCATAACCCATACCACTAACTTTTCTAGTTTAAAGCCCTAACAGCTCCCTCCACTGCAGTTGCCAGTGCCCCCACCCCAGACCTAGATAAGTGAACCCCATCCCTGGCATACATGTCATTTCTGCCATAGAAGAGGTCCCAGTTGTCAATGAATGTTACTGCATTTTCCTTACAGTATTTGTCCAGCCAGCAATTGACACCAATTGCCCTGGACAACCATTCATTTCCAACTCCTCTTCTTGGCAAAATACCACATATGACAGGGTTCCCACCCTTCTTCCTAATTCTGTCTATTGCTGACCTATAGCTGCTAATCAGCTCCTCACTCCTACGTCTGCCAACATCGTTGCCTCCAGCACTGAGACAGATAATAGGATTGCTCCCATTAACTCTCATGATGTCGTCCAGAGGGCTAACAATATCCTTCATCCCAGCTCCAGGATAACACACCCTCTGCCTCCTATTCCTATCCTTAAGACAAAATTCCCTATCCATAAACTTAATCTGACTATCCCCAAGTAAAACAATGTTCTTACCTCGACTGGCGGTGTGCATGACGTTCTCGACGGTCTTTGTAGAGATGGTCTTCGCTATGATGTCTTCACATTCGTCTGATAACAAGGAGAAAGAGTTGCTGGTTTTCACAGCAGTCTCCTGGACCTTCTTCAACTTCAGCTTCGTCCCTTCAGATTCGACTAGCATCCATTCGTTGGTCTGATCATCGGCGACATTGTTCCGGGGATAACCTTGCATATACCCTTCAAACGTTGAATCTCTTCTAGCTTCCGTTAATTCCGCCTTCATTTGGAGATATAGCTGCTCGTAGTCGAGGGAAACCATCATCCAATCTCAGGTAGCTAATAACGGAAGCACAGCAAAGATGGTTCAGACACGTCTTCACTGGAGATGGTTCAGACACGTCTTCACTGGATATATATATATATATATATATATATATATATATATATATATATATATATATATATATATATATATATATATATATATATATATATATATATATATATATATATATATATATATATATATATATATTTTATATATATATATATATATGCAAGACAACCACTATGAAAAAATAGAGGAATTCCAAGCGCTTTCGTGACTACTCACATTATCAAGGAACTATATCAACCAAGTTTTCATGGTAAGGGAGAACCAACATATGTTTGGTTGAATAAGGTTGGTTGTCCCTTTTTGGATTGTAAAAAGTATTCCTAGCCATGAAAACTTGGTTGATATGCCTTCCTTTCTTAAGAATTTTAATATCAACGTTGTATTTAAAAATCTTGATACAGTAAAAAGACTTTTGATAAAAAATTCACAGTTTCTCTATCTTCATCAACATTTACCAATTCCTCTAACTCTCTATTTTAATAACTATCCTCTCCTACTTTTAACTGTCAAATCCATTAGTTCCCTAGGCTTCCTCAACTTATTAATCTCACTCCAAAACTTTTTCTTATTTTCAAAAAAAATTTTACTTTGTAAAACCCTCTCATATGCTAACTTTTTCTCTCTAACTACTCTCTTTACATCATCATGCCACCAATCGCTCTTCTTTCCTCCCGCACCCACTTTCCTGTAACCAAAAACTTCTGGTGAACACTGTAACACTACGTTCTTAAACCTACCCCATACATATTCAAGCCCATTGCCTATACCCCACTAGCCCATCTATCCTCCAATAGTTGTTTATTATATATATATATATATATATATATATATATATATATATATATATATATATATATATATATATATATATATATATATATATCAACCTTCAAGAAGGCACTGAATCTGTCACTAGAGGATCAGCAATGGGAGCAGGCAACCCTGCCAGTGTGACTGGGAGGTATAGGGGTGCGCAAAGCAAGGCAGGTAGCTTTGCCTGCATTTCTGTCATCGTGTTTGGCCTCCTGTGGATTAGTCAAGAGGATTGTCCCTGAACGTTTGAGAGGTGTGGTGGGAGCTCAAGACCCCAAGTTCATTGAAGCAGCAGTGCAGTGGGACATCCTGGCAGACTCTTCCAGTAGACCAGCTCCTCCCAAAGAGCACAAACAGTCCCACTGGGACAAACCGATCATGGAAAAAATTCCAACACAATCCTATATATATATATATATATATATATATATATATATATATATATATATATATATATATATATATATATATATATATATATATATGTATATATATATATATATATATATATATATATATATATATATATATATATATATATATAGTGCCGGATAGTTAAAACTTGTTATTTTGGCTTAAATAGCAACGCTCTTCTTTCCGAATAAGGGAAGCGAAAAATTTGTGTATGCAATAATATCGCAAAAGTCATTCTGAACCTAACGAGAAAAATATATTTCATTTTGTTTGTTTATTAATAAATTATTGTAAACTTATCTAAAATATACTTAGTTGGATCAGGCTAAATTAAATTGCGCTTGTTATAATAAGGTTAGGTAAGTTTTCTAAGGTTCTTTTGGTACAAAATTATTAACTTTTACGTTAACATAAATGAAAAAAAATTAACTGCTCAAGGAAACATGTAACCCTGCTTAAACACAGTAGTGTAATGAGCTCAAAAAACGGGATAATTGCAACGCATATACTAACCGTATGCCAGACTTACTCTGTGTACTTTAAACACTCGTTATACTCAAAATAGTTATTGACTGATCGAATTTTTATCTTTATGATTTTTGGTTGCTGATGCAATTAAAAAAATGGTAATTAGGGTGATATTCCAAGGTCAAAATACAGTTAATTATATTAATTATTAATTAATTAGGATCCATTGACATCAGCGTTGCGTTAATTAATAATTAATTAGGATCCATTGACATCAGCGTTGCGTTAAACAATGGGGACGTTACAGTTACATGGAATAAATTTATATTGTGTTTAATATTTTGAGTATTGGCCCCCTCCCCAGAAAATTGGTAATATGTCAGATGATGTCAGTCCTTTGAAGTGTCAGCTGATGTTAGGTAATAACCATGCCGGCCGATGTCAGTTCTTACAAGTGTCAGCTGATGTCACATAATCGTGTCAGCTGATGTCATATAATAATCGTGTCAGCTGATGTCACATAATAATCGTGTTAGCTGATATCAGATAATGATCGAGTCAGCTGATGTCAAATAATCGTGTCAGCTGATGTCAGACAATAATCGTGTCAACTGATGGCAGATAATCGTGTCAGCTGATGTCAGATTATAATAGAGTCAGCTGATGTCAGATATTAAAAGTGTCAGCCAATGTCAGATAATGACCATATCAGTTAATGTCAGATTAGAGCCATATCAGCTGATGTCAGATAATAATAGTGTCAGCAGATGTCAGATAATAACCATATCAGTTGCTGTCAGATAATCGTGTCATCTGATGTCAGATAATAACCGTATCATCTGATGTCAGATAATAATCGTTTCAGCTGATGTCACATAATAATCGTGTTGATGTCAGCTAATAATCGTGTTGCTGTCAGCTAATAATCGTGTCAGTTGATGTCAGATAAAAATCGTGTCAGCTGATGCGAGATAATAGTGTCAGCTGATGTCAGATAATAATCATGTCAGCTGATGTCAGATAATCGTGTCAGCCGTCCCTTTACCTCAACCTTTCTGACCTCCACCCGCTCTTCCCCTCTTCATTAGTGTCCCCCATCCTTTCCCCTCTTTAATTACTGTCCCTTACCATTCCCAACACATATTTTCCCTATCCTTTTCCCCTTCCTTGTTGCCATCTCCCATTCTTCCCCGAGACACTCTCATTTCACTTAGTATCCCATCCCCTCCCAATTACCTACATACCTACGCTTTCTTAACACCCATCCTTCCCATCTCTCACTCTTTCTCTCTCCTTCTTCCTCTCCCCAGATCCTCTTCCTGTTTATTTCGCCCACAGTTCTGACCCTCATCTCTTTCCTTTGTTTACTGTACATACATATATATATATATATATATATATATATATATATATATATATATATATATATATATATATATATATATATATATATATATATATATATATGTCGTGCCGATTAGGTAAAACTGGTCAATTAGCAAGAACTCATTTAAAATTAAGTCATTTCTAAAATTTTCTCTTATACGTTTAAAGATATATTTTTTTCATTTATGTTAATGTAAAAATTTATAATTTTGTACCAAGAGAAACTTTGAAAACCTACCTAACCTTATTACAACAAGCGCAATTTAATTTAGCCTAACCCAACTAAATATATTTTAGTTACGTTAACATTAATTTAATAATAAACAAACACAATGAAATATATTTTTTTCGTTATGTTCAGAATGATTTTGGCGAAATTATTGCATACACAAATTTTCTCTTGTCTTATATGGCAAGGTGAGCGTTGCTATTTAAGCCAAAATCGCAAGTTTTACCTAATCGGCACGACATATGTCTATATATATATATATATATATATATATATATATATATATATATATATATATATATATATATATATATATATATATATATATATATATAATTATTTTTGTCACTGCTCTGGAATGATGAAAATTTCTTCATAAAATTTTCATTTCTCCAGTGTATGGAAAAGGTCGTCCTAAGAGATGGTAATTCCCTTGTGATAGCAACTCCAGTTCTGCTGGAAGGAAATCTCTGAAGCTGACGTAGCTGATGAACCCTTGCTGGTGTGCCTGACGATATCCTCATTGTCTACTGAAATCTTCCAGCTCAGATTGGCACTAGTGAAGTCACGCAGCTTAGACTGACACTACTACTGAAGTCTCCCAGCTCAGACTGACACTACTGTTGTCACCCACTTCAGGCTGACACTTCTGTTGTCACCCACTTCAGGCTGACACTACTGTTGTCACCCACTTCAGGCTGACACTACTGAAGTCTCCCAGCTCAGGCTGACACTACTGAAGTCTCACAGCTCAGACTGACACTACTGTTGTCACCCACTTCAGGCTGACACTACTGAAGTCTCCCAGCTCAGGCTGACACTACTGAAGTCTCCCAGCTCAGGCTGACACTACTGAAGTCTCCCAGCTCAGGCTGACACTACTGAAGTCTCCCAGCTCAGACTGACACTACTGTTGTCACCCACTTCAGGCTGACACTACTGAAGTCTCCCAGCTCAGGCTGACACTACTGAAGTCTCCCAGCTCAGGCTGACACTACTGAAGTCTCCCAGCTCAGGCTGACACTACTGAAGTCTACCAGCTCAGGCTGACACTACTGAAGTCTCCCAGCTCAGGCTGACACTACTGAAGTCTCCCAGCTCAGGCTGACACTACTGAAGTCTCCCAGCTCAGGCTGACACTACTGAAGTCTCCCAGCTCAGGCTGACACTACTGTTGTCACCCACTTCAGGCTGACACTACTGAAGTCTACCAGCTCAGGCTGACACTACTGAAGTCTCCCAGCTCAGACTTACACTACTGTTGTCACCCACTTCAGGCTGACACTACTGAAGTCTCCCAGCTCAGGCTGACACTACTGAAGTCTCCCAGCTCAGGCTGACACTACTGAAGTCTCCCAGCTCAGGCTGACACTACTGAAGTCTCCCAGCTCAGGCTGACACTACTGAAGTCTCCCAGCTCAGGCTGACACTACTGAAGTCTCCCAGCTCAGGCTGACACTACTGAAGTCTCCCAGCTCAGACTGACACTACTGTTGTCACCCACTTCAGGCTGACACTACTGAAGTCTACCAGCTCAGGCTGACACTACTGAAGTCTCCCAGCTCAGGCTGACACTACTGTTGTCACCCACTTCAGGCTGACACTACTGAAGTCTACCAGCTCAGGCTGACACTACTGAAGTCTCCCAGCTCAGACTGACACTACTATTGGCACCCACTTCAGGCTGACACTACTGAAGTCTCCCAGCTCAGGCTGACACTACTGAAGTCTCCCAGCTCAGGCTGACACTACTGAAGTCTCCCAGCTCAGGCTGACACTACTGAAGTCTCCCAGCTCAGGCTGACACTACTGAATTCTCCCAGCTCAGGCTGACACTACTGAAGTCTCCCAGCTCAGGCTGACACTACTGAAGTCTCCCAGCTCAGGCTGACACTACTGAAGTCTCCCAGCTCAGGCTGACACTACTGAAGTCTCCCAGCTCAGGCTGACACTACTGAAGTCTCCCAGCTCAGGCTGACACTACTGAAGTCTCCCAGCTTAGGCTGACACTACTGAAGTCTCTCAGCTCAGGCTGACACTACTGAATTCTCCCAGCTCAGGCTGACACTACTGAAGTCTCCCAGCTCAGGCTGACACTACTGAAGTCTCCCAGCTCAGGCTGACACTACTGAATTCTCCCAGCTCAGGCTGACACTACTGAAGTCTCCCAGCTCAGGCTGACACTACTGAAGTCTCCCAGCTCAGGCTGACACTACTGAAGTCTCCCAGCTCAGGCTGACACTACTGAAGTCTCCCAGCTCAGGCTGACACTACTGAAGTCTCCCAGCTCAGGCTGACACTACTGAATTCTCCCAGCTCAGGCTGACACTACTGAAGTCTCCTAGCTCAGGCTGACACTACTGAAGTCTCCCAGCTCAGGCTGACACTACTGAAGTCTCCCAGCTCAGGCTGACACTACTGAAGTCTCCCAGCTCAGGCTGACACTACTGAAGTCTCCCAGCTTAGGCTGACACTACTGAAGTCTCTCAGCTCAGGCTGACACTACTGAATTCTCCCAGCTCAGGCTGACACTACTGAAGTCTCCCAGCTCAGGCTGACACTACTGAAGTCTCCCAGCTCAGGCTGACACTACTGAAGTCTCCCAGCTCAGGCTGACACTACTGAAGTCTCCCAGCTCAGGCTGACAGCTTTTCCTTTGCGACATCTTCGTGATGGAAAATAACAGAGGAAAAATAGTCAACTTTTGTTCCCGCTGTGGATACATCGGGACACTGCCGATGTATCCAATTTAGCAAAATTAAGCATTTCTTCTCTACTTTTCCTCCTTTTATTTTTATTTTCTTATCCCCGATCATCTTCCTGTTCTTCCTCCTTACTGTGTACTATCGTTTGTGTCAGATCTATTTTGTTGTTGCTTTCTTTCTTCTTTTTTTCTCGTCAAATTATTAAGTGTTTCTCCCTTTCTTCTTTCTTCGTTGTTTCTACTTTCCGCCCTCTCTTCATTTTCCTTGTTTTGAGTCTTGCCTCTCACCTATCTATATTTTTAATCTTCATATCATTTCTTCTTTTCTCTCTTCCTCTCGTTTGTTCTTCCTGCCTTCTTTACTTCCATCCCTTCGTCAATACTTAATTCTTTGTCTTTTCCATTTTTCTTTTGGATTTTCTGCCTTCTTTCCGCCCTTATCTTTTTTTTCCTTCGTTTCTTTAATTCCCTAATTCCTTCACGATTATCTATTTTCCATCATTGCATGCCTCTCCCACCTCGTCTTTCCCTTTCTAATCCTCCCCTTTCTCTTTCTCCCCTTTCGTCATGTGTCCGTTATCTAAGAGTTTCTCCATTCTCCTCTTTCATCTTCCACACCTCTCAATTCTTCCATTCTCCCGTATTTCATCACCTCCTGCAAAATTCATCTGTACATCATTATTTCTTCTTTGTCTGCTTCTTTGATGTTAAGTTATTAATGTTTAATGTAAGATTGTTATTAACACAAGAGAAAGTTTTTACATTATATGACGGATGACATTTTTCAGGCCTATGTGGTATTATTCCATACCATTCTCATCCTCGTCCCTGACTCACTCATAGGTCAATAGTTGGCGATTTGCTGCTAGCTAGGGAGAACGTGGGCGACTGCTCTGTCTCAATTAATATAGCCCTACACGCAGTATGATTTTTAGATTTAAAATTTCTGAACTAGTG
The DNA here is from genome assembly GCA_009830355.1 of Cherax destructor. NCBI lineage: Eukaryota > Metazoa > Arthropoda > Malacostraca > Decapoda > Parastacidae > Cherax > Cherax destructor. The sequence continues at coordinate 8,770 of WNWK01011418.1, forward strand.
TGGACTCAATCTCAGGCTGATATTTGCTTCTGCACGCTAATCAGGTATTGTTTCAATACCGTTCTTTACTGTGACTACTCTTTCCATTACAGATTGTAAAAATATTTGTGCATGTCTTAATTCAGTAAGTGTAAGTGCACTGTACACTTCTTATTTAACCAAAGTAAAAGACTGGTGAACAGAAGTAAGACTTGTTGTTTAAAATAGTGAGATGGATACATCAGAGCAGCTTTGGAATCAGAAGCTAGCAGTTCTCACACCTTTCATCTCCTCTTTCCCCCTTATCTGACTCTACTGACCTCCGCATCAATGCAGATAGCAGAGAGGAGGGAGTATGGTACAGGAGGGAGTATGGTACAGAAGGAGGGAGTATGGTACAGATGGAGGGAGTATGGTACAGGAGGAGGGAGTATGGTACAGAAGGAGGGAGTATGATACAGGAGGAGGGAGTATGGTACAGGAGGAGGGAGTATGGTACAGGAGGAGGGAGTTATGGAGGGAAGTAGAGAGGGAGGACGATGGAGAATGGCTGATGGTGCAACATACCGAATAAAAAGCAGGGGTGTCATGAGTACACTAAGAGAAAACACCATAAGTTTCCTGGACCCAAGACTGTCCTACACTCTCCCATCAGGCATAAGGGGTATTACCAATAGACCCCTGGCGGCCTTCAAGAGGGAACTGGGTAGATACCTAAAGTCAGTACCCGATCAGCCGGGCTGTGTTTCGTACGCAGGATTGCGTGCTGCCACTAGTAACAGCCTGATTGATCAAGCTGTTACTACTGGCCCTGATCCACGGGAAGGCCTTGTCAAGGACTGGGTCACGGGGGCGTTGACCCCAGGAACTACCTCCAGGTAGGGAGGAAGAATGGGAGGGAGTGAAGGGAGAGAGGAAGGGAGACAGGAAGGGAGGAAGGGAGGAAGGGGGAAGGGACATCCAGGAAGTGAAGAACCAAGCTAACTCGCCTCGTCTACCTGGGGACGCTCACACGCAGCAACCTGCATAGTAAACACGGGAGAAAGGGGGAATGGTGAAACAGATGAAAGAGAGAGGTAGTGCAGAAGGGATAGGAAGAAAGGAAAGAGTTAAGAACGAGAGAGAGAGAAAGTGAGAGCTGCAGCACACTACATTTACACAAGTGAATGATGAGTACGAAGTCTGTTACGAGGAGAGTGGTGAGTCGCCTCGCTCCGACTTTCCTCTTCCTCGAAGTTGTTCGCCAAGACACTTAATTTGATATCAAAGTTTATGAGAGTTTCTGAACTCGTGACTTCATGACGCAGTTTCGATGGAGCATATAACTTCACCTGACACTTTCTTTCACCTTGTGACCCTTGTACACCTACATGACTCTACTAGACTTTCTAAAATGCACTGAAACCGATCAAACAACACAAACTAAATGTCACCTGTCTTTCATATACCTCAACGAGTTCGCGGATGATCGACGATTTCTTAGAACCTACGAAAATTCACGGGACCTTGATGAGTTTAGCGAGCGTCTGGGTGTTTGCAAAGACTTCGCCTATACAAGTTTGATAAACCTTTCTGAGTTCGGTGAATTTTAATTAGCTCACAGAACCTTTGTGAGTTCGGAAAGTTTTGATGACTGCAGAGCGTCCCGTAACAAACATGGGCTACTGTATACCTTTGATATACCTGTGAAGAGTTTCGAGAGGCTCGTCTGGTGCTTGCCTGGTCAACCAGGCTGTTGCTGCTGGAGGCCCGCTGCCCCACATATCCATCACAGCCTGGTTGATCTGGCACCCGATGAAGATACTTGTCCAGTTTCCTCTTGAAGGCTTCTACACTGGTTCCATACATATCTTCATTATTAGGTGTTTATCTGTATTTTCAGTGTTAGTAATGCTTAAGATTAGGATTTCTCACATCACAGGGAATTGCTTGTTATTATCTGACAGCTGAGATAGTATCTCGGCCTATGTTGTAATAACCGTTGTTATTTTCTATTGTATTATTTTCTCTATTTATAATTTTTATAATATTGTATGACAGGTCTGATATAATTGTGACATAGAGGGAGCCGGGATGGAGGTACTAGTGGCAAACTTGCATGAACTATATACTAACAAGTGTTTTGAGAAATTGCCAAGTTCAGCATTCCAGTTCCCTCACTTTTTTATAAGTCAGTACTTATAGCGATTTCCTACTGAACAGGGAAGACGTGAGTGATTGCTCTGTATCAATTAATATAGCCTTGCACTCAAACACTTCTCATGCACGTGTCATTTTGGGACTTAAAATTTCTGCACTGTCTTATGTCTGTAGCCTATATCTGAAGTGTTGACTGTTGTTTTAACTACATTGTTGACAGAGCCTTCAATAGGAAATATTCTCAACTTAGTTCAGATTTCTTATAAACACTGCTTCTTACTAATACATTTCTTACATTGTGAAATTCTGGACTTACGTTCTGCACCATGGTAATGGTATCAACACTAGGTCGTGTGCAAAATGTGTTCTGCGTTTGGGAGATGGTTGCTGTTCAGTGGTTTCTGAATCATCTGTCCTGTATACCTGGAGTATACTGAGAGGGATTATTCATAGGTCATCGCCCCTGCGGCCCGGTCAGTGACCTGGCCTCATGGTTGATCAGGGCCTGATCAACCAGGCTGTTACTGCTGGCCGCCGTAAACGTATGAGCCACAACCCGGCTGGTCAGGTACTGATTTTAGATGCATGTCCAGCGCTTTCTTGAAGACAGCCAGGGGTCTATTGGTAATCCCCCATATGTATGCTGGGAAGAAGGTGAACGGTCTTGGGCCCCTGACACTTACTATGTTGTGTACTCGTCGCGCCCCTTTCCCCCGTGTTGACAGACTGTGTTTACGTGAATTACTTTATATGTCTTGCGTCTGATTCGTTTGAGTGTTGTTGTCCTTTATTTATATTTGGTGTATTGGACTTACAATCTGCATCGTCACAATCTGCATCGTCTGGTGTGAACTCCATTTCGGAAAGAGGTTTGCTTCTGCATACTACGTAAATAGTAAGTGGACTTAGTATTTGCTCAGCTTTGTGGACTCAGCCTATTTTAGGACTGATTGGACTTTGTGTCTGATTACCTTGTTGATGTCTACATGCTGTTTTTCATAGGCTTAGTCTTTGACTAACTGGCATCTGTACATTATTATTATTATAATATTGTATATTATTATGTACAGAAAATAAGGGCTAAGGGCTATGTGTCAGAGTTCGTACAGTAAAGCAGTTGCTGACAAAAAGTAAAAAAGTGATTGTAAGTCAAAGGCAGGGCCGTCTGCAACAAGGGAAGATAAGGTGAGAGTGGCAGGGCGGCGGCGGCGTTGCAGGTAAATCCTGCAAGTTTCCTGGTAAACCGGGCAATCCACAAGAAAGTGAAGAATCGAAATAGGGACCTGACAAACCTCACAGAGAGGAATAGGAGAGATACCCATGGGTAAGGCGGGTATGGCAGATGCGGAGACGGGAGAACACAGTCTCCCGAGTACAGCAATGGTGGTAAGAAGATGGCCACAAACCTAAAAGCGGTTTAATATAGTGCAATTTGTTATGGTGCATGTCTGACCACCGTTGTTACCAACGGCCGCGAAGACGGACAGAGATGACTGTAAAATAATCCCTGAACGGAATAACTCTATAGGAAACTGGAAGATCATGTACCGCTGACCGAGCAGCAGCGTCCGCCTGTTCACTGCCCTGCACATGAACGTGTCCAGGGACCCAACAGAAAACGACGTCTTTGTTTTTGCTGGTCACTCGGCACAACCATAGTTGAATACGAAGGATCAATGGATGAGTAGAATCAAATTGTTTAATGGCTTGTAAAGCGCTGAGGGAATCTGAAATTATCACTATGAGGATGGCATAGAACTCGGAGGTAAAAATACTAGCCGAGTCTAACAAATGATCGTCAGGGAGCACCGCCGCGAACCCAACACAGTCAGAAGATTTAGAACAATCTGTATAAACAGAAGATTTAGAACCATCTGTAAACAGAATATTTAGAACCATCTGTATAAACAGCGACGGCATGAGCATGCGGCCAGAAGTGATCGAGAAAAAGAGAGCGAGAAGCAGTCGTAGGCAGGAGAGCTTTGGCGCACGGCAGTAGAGGAGAACAGACACGAACCGTCGGAACCTCCCAAGGGGAAAGGGAAAAGGCAGACGCTAAATGAGCATACAAGGGAGGTAACTGGAGAGAAGACCGGAGTGAGTGAAGACTAAGAGAAAACTATCGGGGTAGGCAGGGGCGCCGAACAAATGATGGGCTTCTACTAACGTCTGACACCAATCTATACGTAGAAGGAACACAAAGGTCAAGAGAGCGGACAAAGTAACGAAGGCAATGAGCATCACGACGATCAGCTAAGGAAGGAACATTCGCCTCAGCATAGAGGCGACGAACAAGGGATGAAAGAAAGGCACCAAGGCATAAACGTAGACCCTGATGATAAAGGGGATGTAACTTAGAAAGAGTTGTAGGAGAAGAGGCAGAATAGACTTGGTCACCACAATCCAGCGTGGACAAGACTAGTGTGAAATGCAAACGGAGGATAGTCCGGCGATCTGCTCCCCATGAACGATGCGCAAGAATTTTAAGGAGATTCAGCCGACCATGGCAAGCTGCCTTCAAAGAGAAAATGTGAGGTTTCCATGTCAACCGGCGATTGAAGAGAAGGCCAAGAAACTTGACCGTATCACATTCTGGAATATGTGAGCCGTGTAAATACAATGGAATATCTGGGACTAGACGACGTCTAGTGAAGGTAATGAAATGGGTTTTCGTACCAGAAAATTTAAATCCATGAGAAGTGGCCCAATGGGAAACTCGGTCAATCGCATCCTGAAGGGAGGCCGCTACCAGGTGACAGTCAGCACATGCGTAAGCTATAGCGAAGTCATCCACATAAAGTGATGACCAAATATGCAATGGAAGAACGGAAGGTAGGTCATTCATAGCCAAGCGAAAAAGGGTAGTGGTAAGGACACAACCTTGTAGAACTCCCTCGGCCTGAACAAAGTCTGAGGAGAGCGAGGCGCCAACATGGACACGAAAATGTTTGTTAAATAAGAAAGCAGCAAGGAAGGTTGGTAGATTACCATGGAGGCCTAAGGAGTGGGTTTGAGTTCAAATGTTATACCTCAAAGGGGTGTCATATGCCTTTTCAAGATCAAAAAAGACTGCTAGGATGGAGTGTTTCTTAGCAAAGGCATTTCGCACTAACGTATCTAAGTGGAGCAAGGGGTCCATGGTAGAGCGGCCCTTGCGAAAGCCATATTGGCGAAGAGAAAGACTATTGTGAGTCTCCAAATACCATATCAGACGTCCATTCACCAATCGTTCCATCACCTTGCAGACTACACTGGTCAGAGCAATGGGACGATAGTGAAAGGTAACAAGCCCAGAGGTGCCTGGTTTGCGAAACGGTAGTACAATGGCAGATTTCCATTGTTGAGGGAGAACCCCTCACGTCCAAATAAGATTAAAAAGACGCAAAAGTACTGTAAGGGCTGTAGAATGCAGATGTTGTAGCATACTGATATGAATATCATAAGGCCCAGCTGCCGATGACTGGCAAGCGGAAAGCATGGACTCTAGCTTTAGTAGAGTGAAAGGTACGTTATTATTACGACCCAGAATGGGGCCCAATGTATATATATATGTCGTGCCGATTAGGTAAAACTGGTCAATTAGCAAGAACTCATCTAAAATTAAGTCCTTTCTAAAATTTTCTCTTATATGTTTAAAGATATATTTTTTTCATTTATGTTAATGTAAGAATTTATAATTTTTTACCAAGAGAAACTTTGAAAACCTACCTAACCTTATTACAACAAGCGCAATTTAATTTAGCCTAACCCAACTAAATATATTTTAGATACGTTAACATTAATTTAATAATAAACAAACACAATGAAATAAAAAAATTTCGTTATGTTCAGAATGATTTTGGCGAAATTATTGCATACACAAATTTTCACTTGTCTTATATGGCAAGGTGAGCGCTGCTATATAAGCCAAAATTGCAAGTTTTACCTAATCGGCACGACATATATATATATATATATATATATATATATATATATATATATATATATATATATATATATATATATATATATATATATATATATATATATATATATATATATATTATATATATATATATATTTACCTATTCTTATAATTTTATATTGCTGATATTTTCGATATTAGCTAAATCGTTAATATCTTGCTTTATATTATTATTTGAATTAGCTATATTATTAGGTAGGATGTACCATTTACACTTTGTGCTCATTGTTCGAGTGTTGAGTAGCTGCCCGTGAGTTAGAAAACTACCTTGCTAACTACCACTCGCTTGTTTGTGTCAGCCTGTACCTCGCACCCTCCTGGAGTAGCCGTGTGAGTCACATGTCCAGTCACGTGATCCCACCTGAGGGAGGAGACTGCCTCCCCTTGCTCGCTCTCTTTCCTCTGCTGACCCTTGTTGGAGCAACACCTCGCTCTTGTCTCTGCTTGCTTCCTCGTCATTTAGACTCTGTTTGGTAGAGTATGTGTTCGGTGGTTAGACGAAACATACTTCTCTGGACTTTGTGTAACTCTGTTCACAGAGCATAGCCTAGACTTAGTGATTTTCGAGGTTTTACTGGGTTGTGTGTCACATTAACACTCTGAGATAACTCAGGTCCCGAGCTGTAGCTTCTGACCTAATTCGATCTGGCATGTGTGCACCGTCGCAGTCGGGGATTTGGTTATGCTGAACTTAGATTCAGTATTAAGGGAGTGTTGGGACTATTATGGAGGATCTGCTGATGGTCCCCAGTTAGTGTCGTTATTTTATCTCCTTGTTACTGACGTTGTGTTGCTGTTGCTTTGCTATATTGCTGTTCGGCGAATTAGTCGTTTTACTGTTCAAGCAAGCTATTCTGATAGCCAGTTTGGTAGAGAAGTTAGCTTATGGGAGGACGTTTAGTCAGTCACTGAGTCGAGTCTTGAGACATAACGAGCTACCTGGAGCACATATACACTTGTATATAATATATATTATTGTAAATTGCCGACATTGTACCAGATGGTACTTAAGAGCCATTAAGATATATGTGCCTTCAGCACAATAATACTGTATTTGAGAGAAGTGTAGGAGCTAACCTCCTAATTGACATCCTGATTTATATCTTGATTATGTTTAAATTGATTTACTTTGATACCCTAGACATTTTAACTTTGTTAATAAACATATTAAATTTATTTCTTTGGTTAGTACCTTCTCAGTTGAAATCCTAAGATACTATTGAATATTACGGATAACTGGTCCAGGATACTGACTACTTGTTACAAAAACCCAGTAACAGGCTGAATGCTAGAGGGGCAGACTTTTCTAGTATTCACTGGAGATGTCTATTTCTAATAGATATCGCGTCTTTTGTAACAGTTATGCAGATCCATTCCATTAGAAGAGAAATCCAAGAGCAATTACTCCTTGGTAGACTTGGATGCGAGAAATGAGGGACAGAGGTGAAGCCCTTGGGAAACACAGACAAGATAGTTCCCGATTTCCGTGGCAACTTCAAGATGTTCTGAAACAATAACACCAGCAACCCACAAAACGGGAGCTGGGTCCAGAGTGTATTTGCCACACAACTTCTGTACCTTCTTCCACACCGCACACATAAGGAAAGTCGAGGTAATGGTAGATACGTAGTCTTCCCAACAAGTGTGTTTAAAGTCGCGTATGATGCGGCGAGCGACTGCCCTTGACAGCTTAAAATCTAAAAAACGATCCGAGGTCCGATTATATCGATAATGGCCCCACGCAGCACGTTTCAAACGCACTACAAGGGCAAACACAGGAGACCACCAAAGCATGCATGTATGAGAATGCCTGCCTGAGGTTTGAGGAATAGAGCGTGATGCTGCAGTCAAAACTAAGGTCAAAAACTGGTACACCAGCTCATCAATAGAGGAAGAAGGGTCCCCCACAAAAAGCGGTAAAATGAGAGCATAAGTCCCAATTCGCTTGTCCAAATTGCCAACGGGTGCTACGAGGCGGTCGGGAATACACAGTAGAAGTAAGAAGAATAGCAAAGTGATCACTGTCGTGCAAATCTGGGAGAACAGACCAAGTGTAATCAAGTGTGATTGAAGAAGAGCAGATAGAAAGATTAATGCAAAAGAGAGACTGAGTGCGAGAGTCAAAATGGGTGGGAGCACCCGTATTTAAAACATGAAGAGGATGAGAAGTGAGAAAAATCTCCAACCGATCATAACATAACTAGAGTCACAGTGGGACTCTCCCCATAGATGATGATGAGCGTTAAAATCACATAACAACAAGGTTGGCGGTGGGAGAGAATAGATAAACAATGCAATATCCGAGATACAGAATGCACTGCAAAGGGAGAGATGTAGAGAGCAAATTGTATACCATCTGTGCAAATAAATATTGCTGCAGTATAATGCAGCAGAGAACGAAAAAAGACCTGTTGATATGGTATACCAACGCGCACAAGAAGCGCACTCTCATTAAATGATTCATCAGGAAAGGGATCAGAAGAATGCAACAGCCCATAGCCTGAAACGGGACGAATAACAGCTGAACGAATTTTGGGCTCTTGTAACCCGACACATACTGGGGAAAGTTGGAGAGCAACACCTGGAGCTCTCTCCGATTACCCCTGAGGCCACGAATATTCTATTGTAAATAAGTCATTATTCACAAAGACATATATGCCAACAATAAGAAGCGATAAAATCTACGGCCTAGTAGGGTCAGTGAAGTCAATGTGGGGAGGCAACGGAAAGCGTGTAAACAAGGAGGAAACAGAATGTTGTGAAGGAAAAGATTGCTGCCAGGGTCGTGAAAAATAAGAAGGGGCAGAAGAAGGCGCACCGGTGTCCATCAAGGGTTTCATCTCATCAATATAGTCGGAGATAGGTCTAAGTGTCTCAGCGGATAAGGAAGATGCCGATACCATGACTTCAGAGACAGGTGAGGTAGAGCAAGTAGAGATCGGGGAGACTATGGAGGGAACCAAAGAGGTCTGAGAGGGGAGGGAAGTATGAACCTGGAGAAAGGCACCGGCGGGGACAGAAGAGTCCTGCGGTGGAACAGGAGAGGAAGGAGGCTGGAAGGTAACTGGGGAAGAAGTGTGGGGAGGAACAGGAGAAGAGATGACCACACGAGGGGACTGAACCTCCACCTTCGTGTGAGTTAGAAAGGAGGTGAAAACTAGGCACTGAGGCCAAAAAGGAAAACTGTTGGGGAATTGTAAGCACCAGAGGAATGCGAAGAGACTTGGGCTTATGAGACAGGTTCAAGTTCGCAGGTGATAGGCGCGAAGAAAATGCAGGTGTGCGAGGCCTTGTAGACTGAGAAACTAGAGGGCGAGAAGTAGTAGAGGCAGGAATAGGTAAGAAGGTGGGGACGTTTCAGAGGGTAAAACCGAAAAAGAATTAGAGACGGGGGTGACCCCGGAAGACAAGACACCGGAGGAGCTGGTAGGAGGGGGGACAGTCAAGGTTGGAGGTCTCCTAGCTACTCGAGAATAAGGGACACGAGGAAGATTCCCCCTGAAGGCGGAGCCGAGAGACAGCCATAACATAAGTAAGGCCTTTGCTTTCATTAAGACAACGGATTTCTCGTTCATTAAGATAGACCTGACATCGGTGGGAAAAGAAGGATGAAGTTCATTGCAATTGATACAAGTGGGGGAAGACTGCAAGATGTATTGGCATGATCCGCGGCACCGCAGATCTGCAGTATTTAGCAGGGTGTCCGAAGCGCCAGCAATTTCGATTCTGCTGGGGAGTAGGAACCACTTTACAGTCCTCTAGGCGATGGCCCGTGACGGGAGTTCACGGCAGTCAAAGGTTAAGCGTTCGATGTTACTGGGAAAGCGCCTCCACCAACGAGCAGGCAGGACATATTTATCCACTTTGAGAATTGGAAGGTCTTGAAGGGATAATTGCTCCAAAATATCATCACCGCAAGAAAGAAAATCACTCTGTACAATGGTACGCAGTAAAACAATCCTACCACTACAAGAATTAAGAGTAGTGTGCTCGTGAACTGTGATTAGGATGTTATCAATAGAAATAAGATGGGAAAGATCATGAGTTTGTTCTGCATTTTGAACTGTAATGATGCATGCACCGCTTCGAAGAGCTTGAAAGGATATATTTTTGCCAACGTGTCATAAAAGAATTTTACCAATACTACTATGGTCAGAAAGATAATTAGTTGGAGATGTTGGTTGTAGAGAAAATAATTTAGTCCACTGTGTACTTGGAAACATAGTGCGTAAAGAAAGTGGGTGTCGCGTAGGTAGTTTTTGGGTGGAAAGAGCGGACATCAAAGAACCCCCACCACCAAATTGTCTAGAACCTTTAGGCGTAGTACCGCAGGCGGCCCGACCTGAGGTAGATGGGTTATCTGAAACAGATCCATCGCACCATATTCATGGAAGCTGAACGCATAGTTAGAGGCGTGCAAGAGGCAGAGGCACTAGCAGAAACGGGCAGAGCCTCAGCACCTGGAGCAGGTGATGAAGCGTCACCAGCAGAAGGTACAGGGGTATGGGAAAAGTCTGGAGAATGGTCCAGTAATGAAGCCGGGTCAGAACCGGATCTGGTAACAGAAAGGAGCCTGGGAGGAGGAGGGTTATCACGGATCGAAGACTCCATGATAGTGGTACTTCATTCTCATTATTATTTTAAAGAAAAAAAGAAAGAAGGAAAGGAAAAAAGAGGGAAGCGGAGGGACAGTCACTAGAAGGCATGAAAATGCCGTAAGTTTCCCCTCTTATCCGAGAAGACCTCGAGACCGCCAGCAGTGCAGATGCAGCGTGGAACCTATGCCATACCCTACCCTTCACGCCAGTAAACCGAGCCACCTCCACCGACAAAAGAGAGGGCAGTCGGAAACCCGCCACAAAGCATACTTCCTTCGGCTGCCACCTCCCAGAACCGAAAGACAGCCTCTGGAAATACACCCATAACCTGCAGGACACCCCGGCCACTTCTCGGAAATCCGGGAAGGGAGCAGGGCACCTCCAGATAATCCAGATTCCACCTCACGGAGCGGGATGAACTCCGGCACACTTCCTCCTACCTAGAAACCATAATGCCAGAGGAAAGGACCCCAGAGGCTACAAACGGGATGGGGAAAAGGGAGGGTTGGGAGGGGTTGGGAAAGAAAAAAAAAGGGAGATGAGGAGGATGGGATAGGGAAGGGAGGATTGGGGGGTAATTAGGTTCGGTATGAGGAAGGAGACCAAAGGGTCTAATTCCTTAGACCAAGACCCTCTTCGCCACATCAAGGGGCCTGTACAGATATGCACTGTGTTGATCTGGGATCAGGTGCTAGTGAGCTAAATACTTTGACACTCGTGCAGGTTTAAAGTGCTTTAAATATAATGCATATTTTACATAATTAACACAACATTTCGGTCTGACTTGTAAATGGTGCAAGTCAGACCGGAACGTGTGTGCGGGTTATTTATGAATTGTTCCTGTCACGGTATAGTGCCTTATTGTTCTTAATGTATATTTTATATTATTAGTTCAGTGCTTGAATGAGAAATTATCAGGTAACTCAATTATGCTCTAGCTCATGACTACTATTCATCATGCAAATTCTAAATATTTTTGTCTTTATTGAGTAATGATAGGTGTATTTTACACTTTGTTTTACCAAATCCATAGATAGGTGAATAAAAATAAAGATTTTCGGTTCAAACATGTGAGATGGTTTGCGTACAACAGAGGCAAAGCATGTCTCACAACACACATCAATCTGTGTCCATTTGCAAGATACATGTTACTTGCCTACCTGTGGCCATGCACAACACGCATGGCTTACCATCTGTGGTCATAAACACGAAGTATGTCCAACCACCTGTAACTATGCGCAGGAATAATGGCCACCAACTAGTAGCCATGCAGAGGCCGCATGGAGACTCACCTGTGGGAAAGCACATGACACATGCTCACCTAAGTGTGGCCAGGAAGTGGCCAAGAAGTGGCGAGGACTTACATCTGGTTAATGTTGCGCAATGGTGGCAGGTGAAGGTGAACAGGTGCTTTCACACCTGCTAAAAAAGGCTCCCATCTCATACATACCTGGTAGCAAGAGGCTCCTATTTTATATACACCTTCCCAGTAAGGGGCACACATCTAATATACACCTTCGAGTAAGAGCCTTAAATCTAATATACACCTTTCAGTAAGTGGGTCTCATCTAATACACACCTTCAAGTAAGATGCTCATCTAATACACACCTTTAAATAAGATGATCACACCTTATAGTATGAGCTGAGGATGATATCAACAGGCTCATCTGCTACGGACGTGGTGGGAGGGATAAATAAAGAGCTAAACAAACAGCAAGACATAGACAAAGGAACTCTGCAGACGGGAAAATCGACGGACATCTGGACTTTGCAAACATATGTAAGAGGTCCTGTCGGTCGTAGGATCATGAAGGTCGAGAATAACGGAGACAATGAATACCACGTCGCTACCACGAAATGGAACATTAGATTAAACAGTCACTTGACGAGAGGACGACGGAAAGGACGCCAGAGATAAACGCGAGTCTTGATGAAGGACGTCATCTAGACTGATGAAATAAAACTAATATCGTGCATAGTCGAAGAGTCCATCTGTCAGGAGGCAACATTCAGAAAAAATACTGTCTTCACGACAGACAGTAATCTAAGGGAGAATCTGTGAATTTTAATTTGGTGAGCAGTAACTGACGAACCATGCTGGGATAACGTGTGAGGTGGAATGATAAGAAGCTGTGTGAAAGTTGTAGAAGGCTTTCAAAGTGCAGAGAACTTAATGCCATTTAGTGCGGCCCAAGTGAGAGCATAGTAATAGCTCGCTATAACAAGGCAGCCTCCAGCTTAATATCCTTACCAACATATACAATGAGGAAACCATTTCTAGAGAGGAAAAATCAAATCTCTAGAAGAAGACTGAAGCCCACTGATGATAATAAGGAACAAGAAAGTGTTAATGACGTATCGATGTAGAATACCCTCTCGGAATTAGTCGGATGAAAATATGTTATAGACTTAAACCCAAAGTTTCTATTTAACAAAATTGTCTTTAAGGATAAAAAAAATGGGAAAAGGCCTCACAGTTGTGATACAACCAGGTGGTGTTAAATATTTTCAAGTATGGAAACGATGTTGTCGGTAAAGCCTTGAATTGAAACATATATTTTTTATGAAGGACCTGCTAGTGGAATGAATATTTCTTCTAACAGAACTTAAAAGGGCATTATCAGTATTACTTTTGCTAATATTCCCAGACCTCTTTTCAGTCATGTGAGGGATAACAGTCATCCCATAATCTCGTTATCTTTAAGAATTATTTATCAGTCAACAAGTCATCAAAGATGCTGTGTGGTTTAGTTCGCTCTCGCAAGAATCTTAGCCCCAGCTTCATTTCTGTAGATGACTGCCTCTCCCAGTCTAATGTAAAATCGATTCTTCAGAACACGTTTGACATTTTAACTTGGGCTACCCTCTCGCTTTTCTTACCTTGACCTGACTTCTGACTTTCTACTCTAGTCCTACTGGCGCCGTCACGGTGGTCCACGATGGACTATACATTGTCCAGCTTTCATTTCCAGTTTGTGGGTGCAATATGAGTTGCTTCAGTAACAGTATTATTATTATTATTGGTGGTGACACATACACCCGAGATTCCTGGTAGACTGCTTTGCCTTCGAAGATGGGACGTGGTCTGTCCATGAAGTATGTCTATTTTCAGCTAAAAATATGTATATAAATCATTGCAAAAACAGCAATTATAGCAGCAGTTTCAATAAAAAGTGTTATAATTTACGTATTTTAGCTAAAAAATGAAGTATGTCGTCCGCTTCCAAAAAACGACAGAGAGTAAGAGGAATTAACACAACATCAATTAAGAGAGCGAGAAGAAGAATGTCGACAGGAAGGATCATTATCCTCTTACGACGCTGCAGATGAGGCAGTCGGAGTGATTTACATTATTTGCCTGATGTTCAAACTGCCAGCAGGTGCGACTAATTAGTGACTTTTATCATTAGACCTACGTGTATAATACCGACTAATTGATGAATAGGACACATGTGCAGCATGTATCCTGTGGTGGGCGAAACGTCTCTCAAATAAAGATGTCCAGATGTTGCGTATGTGTCTAACTTGCTAAATATACTAGCGTAGGAGGCTCAAGTCTTTCAAAAATATGTTTGACAAACCCTGGAGATCAAGTTGGCAGCGAATATTTTCTGCATATTCTTCAAAAGACTTATATAGACCTCGTGAAGCGGAACGAGAGTTCTGAATTGTTGATTAACCTTGATAGGATTATAACCTAGAGTTTATACCTTAGATTGGGTGTCAACATGTGAATGACACTTCACAATGTATACATTATGAACTCTAGCTCGCTCGAAGTAATAAGTGTAAGGGCAAATTTATTCTCCTTATACCCACTCATCAACACTTAGTTGGAACGAAAATAAGTTATCTGAGATTTCTGTTTAACGGGATTATTTGTGAAAGAGAGGAGTTGCTGTTGTTCTTAATAATCAGAGTGGGTGTGATAAAAATATATGGCAACATTGAATGTGTGCTCATAAAGGACCGGTTAAAAAAATCGCCGCCTTTCAAGAGGTAATGGCAATGGTCAAACACAAAAGCTTGTTCGGTGACCGTAATCATTTCCTTCAATCGCTTAAGACAACCCGGCGAGCCCAGGAAGGCAAGCTCGTCCCTGCTGTTCGAGGCGTCCAGATAACCTCCGGCTTCAATTCCAAATTTTGCTTCATCATTTCTGGTTATAAGACGTAGGGCCGCACCAGAGACCAAGCCAGCATGGACACAGCCCTCCGCAGTAAACTCACCCGCGCCATGAAGGCGGCTCAAGCTGGAAGGAGGCGGAAAGGAGATTTATCCGTTATAAAACTGAAAGTCGGTTTCTTCCTGCTTGTTATGCGTAATACATGAAGAGGTGGGGGCGGCGGTGGTATGTTTTATGCAAGAGAGGCAGCGGTGCCCTGCGCAGCCCACACTGCCGCTTCCTTCGTCTGAGGTCACCGACCTACTGCTACGTAGAACTATGCAAGTTAATGCAGGTAGTTATTGCAAGAAGTTGTTTTGGGAAGGTAAATATGGGAGATTTACATGGGAGTTAAATCAGTGAGTTGATACAGGAATTAATACTGTGATTATATAATGATTATTATAATTATTGGTGTTGTTATTTTTTTTTTTTTTTTTAATTAACACATCGGCCGATTCCCACCAAGGCAGGGTGGCCCGAAAAAGAAAAACTTTCATCATCATTCACTCCATCACTGTCTTGCCAGAAGGGTGCTTTACACTACAGTTATAAAACTGCAACATTAACACCCCTCCTTCAGAGTGCCGGCACTGTACTTCCCATCTATAGAACTCAAGTCCGGCCTGCCGGTTTCCCTGAATCCCTTCATAAATGTTACTTTGCTCACACTCCAACAGCACGTCAAGTATTAAAAACCATATGCCTCCATTCACTCCTATCAAATACGCTCACACATGCTTGCTGGAAGTCCAAGCCCCTCGCACACAAAACTTCCTTTACCCCCTCCCTCCAACCTGTCCTAGGCCGACCCCTACCCCGCCTTCCCTCCACTACAGATTTATACACTCTCGAAGTCACTCTGTCTCGTTCCATTCTCTCTACATGTCCAAACCACCTCAACAACCCCTCCTCAGCTCTCTGAACAATCGTTTTGGTAATCCCGCACCTCCTCCTAATTTCCAAACTCCGAATTCTCTGCATTATATTCACACCACACATTGACCTCAGACATGACATCTCCACTGCCTCCAGCCTTCTCCTCGTTGCAACATTCATCACCCATGCTTCACACCCATATAAGAGCGTTGGTATAACTATACTCTCATACATTCCCCTCTTTACTTCCATGGACAAGGTTCTTTGTCTCCACAGACTCCGAAGTGCTCCACTCACCCTTTTCCCCTCATCAATTCTATGATTCACCTCATCCTTCATAGACCCATCCGCCGACATGTCCACTCCCAAATATCTGAATACATTCACCTCCTCCATACTCTCTCCTTCCAATCTGATATCCAATCTTTCGTCACCTATTCTTTTTGTTATCCTCATCACCTTACTCTTTCCTATATTATATTTATTATATTATTGTTTTATTACTATTATTATTGTTTTAACACGGCCGTATTGCAACAAGGCAAGAGGAACCAAAAAATAAAGGTGAAGCATTCACCATTACTTATTCAAAGTTCGCTGATATCAGTTGAAATGACCCTCCTTGTTGCAACCTCCTCACCCTTCCTTTAGAGTGCAGGCACTGTATATCCCACCTTCAGCACTCAAGTCAAGGTAACCGATCTCCTTGAATCCTTTCAAATATGCTTCCCTGCTCATACTCTAACAGCACATCAAATCTCTAAAACAACCACTTTAGTCTCTACCTGTGTCGATTTAACACGGTCACACACGCATGCTGCTGGATGCCAAAGCCTCTTACCCTTAAAACCTCCTACATATACTCGCCATCCAATCCTTCATGGGGGGGGGATGATTCTTGGTCACTCTATTCTACTTCATCCTCTATGATTATTACTATTATTATTATTATTATTATTATTATTATTATTATTATTATTATTATTATTATTATTATTATTATTATTATTATTATATTTACTCTTAAAAAACAGCCATTTCTATATACGTCTTCATAATAAATATATCTTTAAAATATCTTCCTTTATAAAAGTTGTTTTCTGTTCTTTTTTTTTTATATTATTTACATGCAGTATATAACATTTAATGACGTATTTTCCCCTCCAATTATTGTGCAAGCGTCTTTATCTTTGAGCAAGATAAAGAGGCGTTGCAAGTGTGGTAATAATAATAATAATAATAATAATAATAATAATAATAATATCTTTATTTACTACAAGTACATGTACAAGGTGTACAGTCCTAGCTGACATCAATGACATACTACTATAAATAACAAAGACACAATACTGTGACTGAAACAATACACAAATAACTCGCATATAGGAGAGAGGAACTTACCACGACGTTTCGGTCCGACTTCGACCTTTTTGTTAGTGTTACTTTGTAAATGGTCCTAGTCGGACCGAAATGCCGTCGTAAGCTCCTCTCTCCTATATGCGGGTTATTTGTGTACATACTACAATATAGAAAGCCCCTTGTTATGCTGAGCATTTCGGGCAAATTAGGTCAGTTTGGTCCCAGGATGCGACCCACACCAGTCGACTAACACCCAGGTACCCATTTTACTGATGGGTGAACAGGGACAGCAGGTGTCTTATGGAAACACGTCCCTAATGTTATCCAGTCGTACCGGAGGAGATTCGAACTCCGGACCTCAGTGTGTGAGCTGAGTGCTTTAGCGATCGAGCTACGGGAGAACCTATCGTTAATGACATGTCAAGAATCAAGAATGAGCTCATAGACTTTAATATGTTTTGTTATAAAGGAAAAAGTACTCTTCCTCGTGTGTGTAGCATTGTATTTCTAAATTCTGGAATTTCCCTCACAAATTAGCCTGATAAATCAGTCACACTTTACAAAAAAAAAAAAAAAAAAAAATCTAGATCCAAAGAGTTTCATAAACAATAAAAATATATTTTATGCGGTTTTTTTTTATTCAAGAAATAAAGTTTTCATTGTTATGGAACCTTTCACGGTGATTTAAATTTCTCCTCGTTATTAAACACGCGATACTTATGTGACATCGAAATATTCATTATTATAGTTCACCATTTTTTTTCGGTTTAACATCAGTAAAAGGCTGAAACAGTTCCCAATGCATTATCAAATGCATTTGTTATATGTACAATGCAGAGCAAGGGCAAAAACAACGGCGAGGCACTGAGAGGCCAAACATACCATGTGGGGGGGGGGGGGGGGTTGTGTAGGGCCTTCCCACAAATTTTACTACCGTGGCTGTTAATCTATAAACAATGAAATAGTACCCATACAATCCATTGGGAGACAAAAGTCTAACAAAAGTCAAAACATCATATTTTAGTTTATAGAAGCCAGTTGTTGTCGGAATGTCCATGTAGAATTTCGATATTTAAGACAGTCCAGAGTGTTCGTTTAGGTACAATAAAGTCTATCATAAATGCATCTAGTTTGAATAAGCCTGAGCTATTATTATACAGTGAACAGTTATCATGTTTTGTAATTGTCGATTCTAAGATATTTCTTTCCAGCCAAGATGAACTAAAAACTATAATTATGGCTTCCGACCATTTTGCAGCGTTATTGAATACACGTATGTAATTAAATATAGCATTAGATTCTTGCGCAGTTCGGGTCGAGTATCGATGCTGTACTAACCTAACATCAAGGGGTTTACATGTCAGTCCAATGCCTACACAGCTTTTTTTGGCGAATTCTTGAACAATATTCTCTTAATAGTCCTTCAATTCTTGAAAACTGCTTACATGTGGAACCTTTTTAGGGCATTCGGCAAGAGATAGTGTGCAATATATTTTTGAATGAGTCTATCCATTTTCATTATCCTTGATGCCCATGCTCTATATCGTTCATATAACAATTGCATTTGCTAATGCAATGGGAATATTTCGACCTTTTACTGATGTTAAACAGAAAAACTGATGAACTATAATGAATATTTCGTAGTCGCATAGTCATTGCAAACGCGCGTGCGTTTGCAGTGAGCAAGACACATAAATATCTTACCCATTCCCACACTGTAGGCTTCATCAGCCGATGAAGCCTACTGTGCAGGCAAACTGTCTCGAAAATAAAAATACCTAAGAGTTGCACATGTGTCTTACTCATAGACTTGTATACCATTAATAATATGATACTTTTCTGACACAGCACCAATATGACATTTTCCCACAGGGGAATAACTAGTATAACTCTTGCTAACAACTGTTTAGCATCACCCACGTCCAGTAGTGGGCCCCGCTCATCTTAGACATCATCCCCAGGTACACCCCAAGTCCAGCCCCAGTAAATTAGTCTGATATTGTTGTGTCTTTGTAATAGGTCAGAGACTGACCATCTTCTATCAAGTCTAAGAGACCGATTATCTCTAAACTACTTCTACATTTCTACTGTCTCAAGTAGTGTTAACACTTCTGTATTCGGCTGATGAAGATTGCTGTGCACGTTTCTGCCCCACCGGGAATTGAACCCGGCCCCTCCGTGCGTCAAGCTAGAGCTTTACCCACTAGGCCACCGGGGGCGTAGTGTGTGTGTGTGTGTGTGTGTGTGTGCTTACAGTGTTTGTCATCAGTGGTATTCAACCTCCCTAAAGGTCAAACTGAGCATGTAAACGACTCTCGCTCTAACTTTAATGACACTATATTCATGCATGTCATAAACTGTACAGCTATGCGATAGAAAAGTTTACAGTCCTTTGCGCAGACATGAAGTAAAAGAGCCTTACATCTGTGTATGTTCTTCACTCTTGATAAGTGTGATTCATTTCCTTTCAAGTGGAATTCGATTCCTTTTAAGCGAGAGTTAAGTAAAACTGACGTGTTCAAGAGGAGGTTCTCTGTGCTCCACAAGATAGTTGATACCACTAGGCTAAGTGGACCAGCACTGCTCAGGATTTTCTACTAACAGTGAGAATGTGAGCGCGCGCGCGAGTGCGTGCGCGCGTGTGTGTGTATGTATGTGTGTGAGTACTCACCTAGTTGTGGTTGCAAGGGTCGATTCATAGCTCCTGTGTGCGTGCGTGCGTGCGTGCGTGCGTGCGTGTGTACTCACCTATTTGTACTCACCTATTTGTGGTTGCAGGGGTCGAGTCATAGCTCCTGGCCCCGCCTCTTCACTGATTGCTACTAGGTCCTCTCTCTCCCTGCGTGTGTACTCCTATATATATCTTTTCAGGGGTCATGTCTAAACTCCTGGCCCCGCCTTTTCGCTGTTCGCTACTTGGTTCACTCTCTCCTGGCTTCGAGAGCCTTGTCGTACATCTTCTTAAAGCTATGTATGGAACCTACCTGTACCACTTCACTATCCAGGTTGTTCCACTTTCTGAATACTCTAAAGCTGAAGAAATGCTCTCTAACATCCCTCATGACTCATCTGAGTTTTCAACTTCCACCTGTGCACTCTTGTTCATGTTTTTCCATCTCCTGAACAATCAGTCCCTATTTACCCAGTCCTCCAGAGTCATCACTCAAAGTTCGCTCAACCTTTCTTCATAAGACATATCAGGACTAATCTCCTTGCAAACCTTTGCACTTTCTCCAATTTCTTGATGTGTTTGACAAGGTGTGGGTTCCATACTGGTGCTGCATACTTCAATATGGTCCTGACGTACACGGTGTACAGTGTCGTGAATGACTCCTTATCAAATAACTACTGCATTTCCTGCAGCAGTTATTTATTTGGCTTCAGTGTTATGCTCGGTATAATACCCACCCCAAAGTCCTCCCTGAGTATGGTTTGCAGCCTTTGCTTATTAGCCTATAATCCGTCTGCGGTCTTCTTTAACCTTCCCCAAACTTTATAAGTTTGGTCTTGCTGGGATTAAACTCCAGGAGCCATTTATAAGACCTAACCTGCAGTCTGCCCAGATTTATTTGTAGCCTTTCCTGGTCCATGTCTGCCTGTAGTCTCCTCAATAGTTTCAAGTGATTTGCGAACAGGGACACCACTGACTCTGTCCCTTTCGTCATGTCATTTACATATATAAGAAACAGCACCGGACCTAGGACTGAGCACTGTGGAAACCCACTTGTGCCCACTCTGACACCGTCACGTACCATCACTTGTTGTTTCCTTCCTGCCACGTATGCCTTGATCCATTGTTGTGCTGTCCCTGTTATTCCTTCCTGTTCCTCTAGCTTCTTGTGCGGTACTATGTCAAAAGTCTTTCTACAGGCTAAGAAAATTTCATCTACTCATCCCACTCTCTCTGCATGACTTTGTTATCTGATCGTATAACTCTGGTAGGTTTGTGACACAAGATTTACCAACTCTTGAGCCATGCTGGTTGTCATGTATGAACCTACTTCTTTGTAGATCCTCCACCACACTTCTCCTGATAAACTTCAGTAACAATTATCTGTAGTTTAGCGCTACCTGTCTGTCTATGTTCTTAAAAATTGGGACTACGTGCTCTGTTTTCCACAATTCTGGCAGATGCCCTATGTTGATAGACTTGTTCAAGAGTGTTGATAGTGGCACATACAATACCTCTGTTCCCTGTCTCAGGACTCACGAAGAGATATCTGGTCCTTCCACTATCAAGACATTTAGCTCACATAGTAGCTTCTTCACCTAATCCCCGATTTAACATAAACAGATATCAGTCTTTTCCATCTAGAGTTGATAATGTATTTTATATATTACACACACACACACACACACACACACACACACACACACACACACACACACACACACACACACACACACACACACACACACACACACAAACACAAACACACACAAACACACACAGAGAACTAGGATTTTCTACAGAGAACTCGGCTTTTCTACAGGAAAACTAGGATTTTCTACAGAGAACTAGGATTTTCTACAGAGAACTCGGCTTTTCTACAGGAAAACTAGGATTTTCTACAGAGAACTAGGATTTTCTACAGAGAACTCGGCTTTTCTACAGGAAAACTAGGATTTTCTACAGAGAACTAGGATTTTCTACAGAGAACTCGGCTTTTCTACAGGAAAACTAGGATTTTCTACAGAGAACTAGGATTTTCTACAGAGAACTCGGCTTTTCTACAGGAAAACTAGGATTTTCTACAGAGAACTAGGATTTTCTGTTATATATACTGTTTCCAAAGCTTGCTGGTGCATTCGACTGCTTCCAATTGCTGAAGCTTTTCTGTCTCCTCTAGGAATACATCCCTAAATCTCTTGCTGAACATCTCACAGACTTTGTAGTCATTCCTTTTGAACTCCCCTCCTTCCTTCTTCAGCAGGATTACTTGGTCTTTTACTGTTGTCTTCCTCCTGGTATGGTTATATTACAACTTTGGGTCGAATTTGACATTCGATACTATGCCATTCTCAAATTGCCATTGAACTTCTTTTCTTACCCACACATACTTGTTTCTGGTTCTTCGACTCATCTCGTTGTTTTCCTTAGTTCTTTGCCTTCTATAATTTTTCCTTGCTCTAGCACACTTAGCTGTGGCCTCTCTACACTTCTGGGTAAACCATCATTAGCTTGCTCTTTTCTTCCCAGTGTTTCTTTTGCTCCTCTTCGTCTATGGACTTTCCGGCAACATCATCCATCATCTAATTTCCCTGCTGATTCATCTCTCTTCTCTCTCTCTCTTGCTGTGTCCCTAACGTGTTAATGCATGAAGTTCTCCATTACCACTTCCAGCATCTTAGCCCTGTACGTTTGTGGACCCTCGAGTGGCTCTAAATTCTCCCATTCAATCTGTGCTGGAGTATCCATGATCAGTAACTTTGCCTTGTTTATGTGGGTTCTTCTAGCCACCTTTGTTAGTGTATCCATCATTGCTATCATCATGTTCTTGTCTTGGTCTCTTGCTGTTTAGTGAAAGGTTGTTCATTATTGCTATCACCATCTAGGAACCCCCAATCTTCAGTGTGCTTACTATGTAGTCATCTTCTTCCCCTCTGAACATTCCTCCCTTCTCCTCACAACTCCACTGCTTTCCGGCAAGCAGTGCTGCTACTCCCCCCCCCTCTTTTCCCGCTGTCTCTCCTCAAAATCTGATATCCAACAGGGAAAATCTTGTCTGCTATCATCTACGTGGGCTTTGTGTGTGTGTATGTATATGTATTTAAGTGTGTGTATGTATGTATGTATATGTTTATATATATATATATATATATATATATATATATATATATATATACATATATATATATATATATATATATATATATATATATATATATATATATATATATATATATATATATATATATATATATATGTCGTGCCGATTAGGTAAAACTTGCGATTTTGGCTTAAATAGCAACGCTCACCTTGCCATATAAGACAAGTGAAAATTTGTGTATGCAATAATTTCGCCAAAATCATTCTGAACATAACGAAAAAAATATATTTCATTGTGTTTGTATATTAATAAATTAATGTTAACGTATCTAAAATATATTTAGTTGGGTTAGGCTAAATTAAATTGCGCTTGTTGTAATAAGGTTAGGTAGGTTTTCAAAGTTTCTCTTGGTATAAAATTATAAATTCTTACATTAATATAAATGAAAAATATATATCTTTAAACGTATAAGAGAAAATTTTAGAAAGGTCTTAATTTTAAATGAGTTCTTGCTAATTGACCAGTTTTACCTAATCGGCACGACATATATATATATATATATATATATATATATATATATATATATATATATATATATATATATATATATATATATATATATATATATATATATATGCAAGACAACCACTATGAAACAAATAGAGGAATTCCAAGCGCTTTCGTGACTACTCACATTATCAAGGAACTATAACAGGAAACATGACAAGAAGGCTTATATAAGGGGCGAGACTACACCTCACAGTACACTAACAAAGACTACACCTCACAGTAGCGTAACATCTCACGACTCTGTGAAGAGGAACATAAGAAAGGACCTGAAACTCTTCCCAAGAATTAAGATTAGTCCAATTTATCATTAAATTCTTCCCAAATTTTATTAATTATAAATGAATCCAATTTATATAAACCAAAAGAAATATTAATAGTATTATTTTCAAAACTGCTTTTAATGAAACAGGATTCTATTATATTTCTCTCAACCATGGACTTGCTTGATACAACCTTCTCAGCATTTTGAAAATCAATTGGATGGTTAAAATCTCTCGCATGAATAAATAGAGCATTAGAATCTTGTCCAGTTCTAATGCTATATTTATGTTGTTTTAATCTTAGTTCAAGACTTTTACCAGTTTAACCATAATAAACTTTATCGCATATTTTACAGGGAATCTTATAGACACATCCGTCAGCATTTTGGGGGGAATTTTTTATCAAAAGTCTTTTTACTGTATCAAGATTTTTAAATACAACTTTGATATTAAAATTCTTAAGAAAGGAAGGCATATCAACCAAGTTTTCATGGTAAGGGAGAACCAACATATTTTTGGTTGAATAAGGTTGGTTGTCCCTTTTTGGATTGTAAAAAGTATTCCTAGCTATTTTAAAAGATTTATCAATTATGTTTCTTGGGTATTTTAAATCATTAGCTATTTCATAAATTTTAGATATTTCTTCATCTATGAACTCTGGACTACAAATACGTAAAGCTCTCAAAAACATTGAAGAAAAAAGATGAATTAATTAAAAAATTTACTTCCACTAATCCATCTTTACCTTATATGTATGGATTAATAAAAACACACAAACCTGGTAATCCTGTTAGACCAATTATTAGCTCTATAGGTTCAGTTTCTTATAAACTTTCTAAATGGCTTGTTGATATTTTGAGCCCAATTGTTGGAAAAATTTCTAATTTTAATGTTTAAAACAACTTAGATTTAGTTGATAAATTAAGCACCTTGACTGATTTAAATGATTTCAATATGGTTAGTTTTGATGTTACCTCCTTGTTTACAAAAGTTCCAGTTGATGATTTACTAAGTTTCTTATCTGAAGAATTGGTTAATTATGATTTACCATTGCCAGTTCCTACTATCATTAAACTTATTAAACTTTGTATTGTTGATGCAAAATTTGTATTTAATGATGAGTTTTACACTCAGAAGTTTGGTATGGCAATGGGAAATCCTCTTTCACCTGTTCTTAGTACCTTATATATGGAATTTTTCGAAACAAGATTGCTTAACACTATCCTTCCCAATAGAGCTAAGTGGTATAGATATGTTGATGATATTTTGTGCCTTATGACTAAGAATGTAGATATAAACCATTTCCTTGTTAAATTAAATAGCTTAGCTCATTCTATAAATTTTACTGTTGAATTCGAAGTAAATAACTCATTGCCCTTCCTAGATGTTTTTATTATTAAAGGTAACATTGAGTTTAAATTTAAAATTTACAGAAAACCTACAAATAATTGTTCCTATGTACACTATTACTCTTCACATCAAGATAGAGTTAAAGTGTCGGTTTTTTTCTTCAATGTTTTTGAGAGCTTTACGTATTTGTAGTCCAGAGTTCATAGATGAAGAAATCTCTAAAATTTATGAAATAGCTAATGATTTAAAATACCCAAGACACATAATTGATAAATCTTTTAAAATAGCTAGGAATACTTTTTACAATCCAAAGGGACAACCAACCTTATTCAACCAAAAATATGTTGGTTCTCCTTACCATGAAAACTTGGTTGATATGCCTTCCTTTCTTAAGAATTTTAATATCAAAGTTGTATTTAAAAATCTTGATACAGTAAAAAGACTTTTGATAAAAAATTCCCCCCAAAATGCTGACGGATGTGTCTATAAGATTCCCTGTAAAATATGCGATAAAGTTTATTATGGTCAAACTGGTAAAAGTCTTGAACTAAGATTAAAACAACATAAATATAGCATTAGAACTGGACAAGATTCTAATGCTCTATTTATTCATGTGAGAGATTTTAACCATCCAATTGATTTTCAAAATGCTGAGAAGGTTGTATCAAGCAAGTCCATGGTTGAGAGAAATATAATAGAATCATGTTTCATTAAAAGCAGTTTTGAAAATAATATGAATATTTCTTTTGGTTTATATAAATTGGATTCATTTATAATTAATAAAATTTGGGAAGAATTTAATGATAAATTGGACTAATCTTAATTCTTGGGAAGAGTTTCAGGTCCTTTCTTATGTTCCTCTTCACAGAGTCGTGAGATGTTACGCTACTGTGAGGTGTAGTCTTTGTTAGTGTACTGTGAGGTGTAGTCTCGCCCCTTATATAAGCCTTTTTGTCATCTTTCCTGTTATAGTTCCTTGATAATGTGAGTAGTCACGAAAGCGCTTGGAATTCCTCTAATTTTTTCATAGTGGTTGTCTTGCATATTTTGATATCACCTGTTTACTGTGATCTTTTTGCATATATATATATACAGTGGTCCCTCGGTTTTCGCCGAAAATTCGTTCCAGAATGCTGCTCAAGTGCCATTACCGAACGAATTTACTTCCTTAAGAAATAATGTCACGTAGGTTAGTCTATTTCAGACCCCTAAAAATGCACTTGCAACAGCACTTACGAAAATACACTTACATAAATGTTCGAGTTTGGAGATGCACGAAAACCGAGGGACCACTGTATATATATATATATATATATATATATATATATATATATATATATATATATATATTTTTTATATATAACAAAATAGGATGGGGTCCCCCTCTAGTGCAAATTGTGGGACCCATAGCCTCGGAGAAGTGGATAAAAAGGCTTCAAGGAAGAATATTTGGATTTCTTTCTGAAGCCATTTGAATATTCCACTTCTCCTACCACCCCATCCTATATACACACATACATGCATATAAATGCTTTATTAATAGACAGAATACATTTATAGAAAACACCAACATGAATACAATGGTACAATATGTCAAAGATTATGAATCTCCTCCAGTTCCTCCGAAGCCGGACGCGAGCCAAGTATGCAGCATGCGTTTCCCTTCTGGATGGCCACGCTGAGACGCTGGAACATGAACGTGGCTGCCCTTGGGTCCCTGGTGGTGTCGATGAGTCTGGAACCCAGTTCTTTAAGGAAACGTGTTGCATTTTTTCCCCACGCTCCCAAGGTCTCTGATCCCACTGGGACAAATTTATACTGTTGGCTTATGTCCCTGTACTTGCCGATCTTGTACTCCTCTCTATGGTCAGCAGCTCCTCCCTGTCGTCCAACACTGTGATGGATGTAGGTGTCAGCCAGTGTCGACACACAGGTATAATCCCATGCTAAGAGCTTGCCATTCTTCCAAGGATAGATGGTGATCCCGTCGGGGCGGTTTGCTGGGTTGTGGGCGTTGTTGGCTGCTAGTGATCGAGGCTCTCTCTCGGCTGGGCATCCAGCTGTAGCAAGGGTTCTCTTTATGATGTCGTTGACCTCATTGTGTCTTGCATGCCAACCCTTGGTTTTAGAACAGTTAAGACCATGTAGACCATATTGGTCGGCTTGCGCATCGCTGCAAATACACGTATATTCCGTGTGAATAGGGGCAGCAAGGCGCAGAGCCACTGCAATACGAAGGGTCTTAGGGTCCAGGCGTGTTCCCATGGCCGAAATGGGAACTGTTTGGAGGAAGTCCCCAGAGTGATGTGCACTCACAGCTAGGAGACGGGCAGTCTCCTGTCTGATGTTACGGCCCTGAGCATATTGGCAAGTATCTTTTCAGCCATGGGGCCGTCCCAGCTTGACTGTTTGTAGGCCAGTTCTTCACTAGGTTTTGGTGTTGGAGCAGCAAGAGTCTCCCATTCAGTGATGGCAATGGTGTAGCTAGGGTCCTGTATTCCTGCTGAATCACTGAGGTTGTCTGGAAGAATTTGTTTTATTAGCTCATTTGATGCTATGGAAGAGGATAAGAAGGCTGGTAGGGCAATCTGGGAGGATTTGCGTACTCCCAGCCCCCCAAGTCTGACTGGAAGTGAGGCTTGCAACCACTGTCCATCATCGAGGGAAAGATTCAATACACTCTCTAGCATGGTCTTGAGGAGAGAGTCGTATTCCTCGAGTTTCGGGCTGTTGAAGGCTGGGGAGCATCTCAGGAAGTATGTAAGTTTTGGGATTGACAGGCACCTGGTGAGTAAGTAGAAGGCATCATGTGTATCGATGTCTTTCATCCTACCTTCCATCGTCCTGAGGTCGGAGATTTTTTTTTCCAGGCCCAGATCGATGGCATTGGGCCCAAGAGGAGCACCAAGGAGAGTGCTGTTGGCTGGATCGATGGCTCGTGCCCCTGGTAAAACAGCCTAATATATATATATATATATATATATATATATATATATATATATATATATATATATATATATATATATATATATATATATATATATATATATATATATATGTCGTGCCGATTAGGTAAAACTGGTCAATTAGCAAGAACTCATTTAACATTAAGTCCTTTCTAAAAAATCTCTTATACGTTTAAAGATATATTTTTTCATTTATGTTAATGTAAAAAAATTAATTTTGTACCAAGAGAAACTTTGAAAACCTACCTAACCTTATTACAACAAGCACAATTTAATTTAGCCTAACCCAACTAAATATATTTTAGATACGTTAACATTAATTTAATAATAAACAAACACAATGAAATATATTTTTTCTTTAGGTTCAGATTGATTTTGGCGAAATTATTGCATACACAAATTTTCGCTTGTCTTATATGGCAAGAAGAGCGTTGCTATTTAAGCCAAAATCGCAAGATTTACCTAATCGGCACGAGATATATATATATATATATATATATATATATATATATATATATATATATATATATATATATATATATATATATATATATATATATATATATATATATATATATACATGAATACAATGGTACAATATATCAAAGATTATGAATCTCCTCATATATATATATATATATATATATATATATATATATATATATATATATATATATGCAAACAATCGCAGACGGGCTATCTTAACTATGCAAGACAAGCCACGGGGGGATGGAAATCTTTACCTCAAGTACTTTCACACTTCTCAGTGCGTCATCAGGAGCTGTGCAATGTTGCAAGAGGGCACCTAAAGCAGGGAGAGAGTTCTCAGAGTAGCGTAGTGCGGATGTGTCACCGTCCACGGTTACCCTAAGAGTGGGTAACCGTGGTTGCAGGGGTCGAGTCATAGCTCCTGGCCCCGTTTCTTAACTGGCCGCTACTAGGTCACTCTTCCTGCTCCATGAGCTTTATCATAGCTCTTCTTAAAGTTATGTATGGATCCTGCATCCACTACATAACTTCCAAGACTATTCCATTTCCTGACAACTCTATGACTGAAGAAATACTTTCTAACGTCTCAGTGATTCATTTGAGTCTTCAACTTCCAACTATGTCCCCTTGTTGCTGTGTCCCATCTCAGAAACATCCTGTCTCTGTCCACCTTGTCGATTACTTTCAGTATTTTATAAGTCGTTATCATATCCCCCCTATCTCTCCTGTCCTGTGTATGTACTCACCTAGTTGTACTCATCTAGTTGTGGTTGCAGGGGTCGAGTCATAGCTCCTGGCCCAGCCTCTTCACTGGCCGCTTCTGGGTCACTCACCCTGCGCCATGAGCTTTATCATACCTCTTCTTAAAGCTATATATGGAACCTGCCTCCACTACATCGCTTCCCAAACTATTCCACTTCCCGACCACTCTGTGACCGAAGAAATACTTCCTAACATCCCTGTGATTCATCTGAGTCTTCAACTTCCAACTGTGTCCCCTTGTTGCTGTGTCCCATCTCTGGAACATTCTGTCCCTGTCCACCTTGTCAATTCCTCTCAGTATTTTATATGACGTTATCATGTCCCCTCTATCTCTCCTGTCCTCCAGTGTCGTCAGGTCGATTTGCCTTAACCTCTCCTCGTAGGAGAATGCTGTTCTTAGGTTTGCTAGGCGCCCGTATGCTGCAGCAGTGATTTTGTTGATGTGCGCCTCAGATGTGTCTGGTGTTATACTCACACCAAGATCTTTTTCCTTGAGTGAGGTTTGTAGTCTCTGGCCCCCTAGACTGTACTCCGTCTGCGGTCTTCTTTGCCCTTCCCCAATTTTCATGACTTTGCACTTGGTGGGGGTTGAACTCCAGGAGCCAATCGCTGGACCAGGCTTGCAGCCTGTCCAGATCCCTCTGTAGTTCTGCCTGGTCCTCGTCCGATTGAATTCTTCTCATCAACTTCACATCATCTGCAAACAGGAACTCTTCGGAGTCTATTTCTTCCGTCATATCGTTCACAAATACTAGCACCGGTCATAGGACTGATCCCTGTGGCACCCCATTCGTTACAGGTGCCCACTCTGACACCTCGCCACGTACCATGACTCGCTGTTGTCTTCCGGACATGTATTCCCTGATCCATTGCAGAGCCTTCCCTGTCATTCGTGTCTGGTCCTCCAGCTTTTGCACTAATCTCTTGTGTGGAGCTGTGTCAAATGCCTTCTTGCAGTCCAAGAAAATGCAATCTACCCACCCCTCTCTCTCTCTTGTCTTACAGCCGTCACCCTGTCATAGAACTCCAGTAGGTTTGTAACGCAGGATTTCCCATCCCTGAAACCATGCTGGCTGTCGTTGATAAGCTCGTTTCTTTCTAGGTGCTCCACCACTCTTCTCCTGATAATCTTCTCCATTACCTTGAATACTATACATGTCAATGAAAATGGTCTGTAGTTTAGTGCTTCGTGTCTATCTCCTTTTTTAAAAATTAGGACTACATTTGCTGTCTTCCATACCTCAGGCAGTCGCCCTGTTTCGATGGATGTGTTGAATATTGTTGTTAAGGGTACACACAGCTCCTCTGCTCCCTCTCTCAGGACCCATGGTGAGATGTTATCCGGCCCCATCGCCTTTGAGGTATCCAGCTCGCTTAGTAGCCTCTTCACTTCCTCCTCAGTTGTATGTATTGTGTCCAGTACCTGATGGTGTGTGTGTGTACTCACCTAATTGTACTCACCTAATTGTGGTTGCAGGGGTCGAGACTCAGCTCCTGGCCCCGCCTCTTCGCTGTCCGCTACTGGGTCTCTGCTCTCCCTGCTCTATGAGCTTTATCATACCTTGTCCCAAAACCATGCATGGTTCCCGCCCCCACCACATCGTTCGCTAGACCACTCCACCTCCCAACCACTCCACGGCTGAAGAAGCGCTTCCCAACATCCCCTTGACTCATCTGAGTCTTCAGCTTCAGATGAGTCAAAGGGATGTCAGGAAGCACCCCCCCCCCTCCAGCCACAGAGCAGCTAGGAAGCGGAACAGTCTAGTGAACGACATAGTGGAGGCGGGAACCATACACCGCTCCAAGACAAGGCGATACAAGTGTGATACACTATGTGACACTGTGATACACTGTGTGATACACTGTACTCACCTAATTGTGGTTGCAGGGGTCGAGACTCAGCTCCTG
Organism: Cherax destructor; assembly: GCA_009830355.1. Lineage (NCBI taxonomy): Eukaryota > Metazoa > Arthropoda > Malacostraca > Decapoda > Parastacidae > Cherax > Cherax destructor. The sequence continues at coordinate 39,930 of WNWK01011418.1, forward strand.
GCCCCGCCTCTGCGCTGCCCGCTACTGGTATCTGCTCTCCCTGCTCCATGAGCTTTATCATACCTCGTCTTAAAACTGTGTATGGTTCCTGCCTCCACTATGTCTTTCTCTAGACTATTCCACTTCCTGACTACTCTGTGGCTGAAGAAATGCTTCCTAACATCCCTTTGACTCATCTGAGTCTTCAGCTTCCAGTTGTGTCCCCTTGTTTCTGTGTTCCCTCTCTGGAACATCCTGTCACTGTCTACTGTGTGTGTGTGTGTGTGTACTCACGTATTTGTAGTTGCAGGGATCGAGACATAGCTCCTGGCCCCCGTAACCCTCCTGTCCTCCAGTGTCGTCAGGACGATTTCCCTTAGCCTTTTCTTCGTAGGACATTTCCCTTAGCTCCTGGACTAATCTTGTTGTAAACCTTTGCACTTTCTCTAATTTTTTGGCGTGCTTCACCAGGTGTGGGTTCTAAATTGGTGCTGCATACTCCAATATGGGCCTGAGATACACGGTGTACAGAGTCTTGAACGATTCCTTGCTGAGGTATCTGAATGCTATTTCTTAGGGTTCCCAGACGCCTATATGCTGCAGCAGTTATCTGGTTGATGTGCGCCTCAGTAGATGTGCTCGGTATTATACTCACCCCAAGATCCTTTTCCTTGAGTAAGGTTTGCAGTCTCTGGCCCCCTAGTCTGTACTCTGTCTGTGGTCTTATTTGTCTTTCCCCAATCTTCATGACTTTGTATTTGGTGGGGTTAAATTCCAGGAGCCAGTTGCTGGACCAAGCTTGTATCCTGTTCAGGTTCCTTTGTAGTCCTGTCTGATCCTCATCCAATTTAATTCTCCTCTGTAACTTCACATCATCTTCTGAATCTATCCCTTCCAGCATGTCATTCCCATATACCAGAAACAGCACCGGTCCAAGGACTGACCCCTGTGGAACCCCGCTCGTCACAGGCGCCCACTCCTACACCTCGTCACGTACCATGACTCGCTATTGCCTCCCTGTCAGGTATTCTCTGATCTATTGCAGTGCCTTTCATGTTATTCGTTAAAAATCCTTTAGCTTTTGCACTTATCTCTTGTGTGGAAGTGTGTCAAAAGCCTTCTTGCAATCCAAGAAAATGCAGTCTACCCACCCCTCTCTCTCTTTCCTTACTTCTGTTACCTTGTCGTAAAACTCCAGAAGGTTTGTGACACAGGATTTGTGTGCGTGCGTGTGTGTGTGTGTGTGTGTGTGTGTGTGTGTGTGTGTGTGTGTGTGTGTGTGTATTAAATAAGTAGAAAATTTATTATGGTTGTATATGAACACGAAAGGTAAGCTAGATATTCGTGTGACAAACGAACATCTAACGTGTGTGTTATTCACGTCAAGGACGTCAAGGAGGGCTGAAGGCTTGATACTCCTTACGTTAATAACGACAAAGACTTAACCCTCACTGCCGGGCTTCCCCAATATGGTGTGCTATAACAGGTAAAGAAAGTAGTCGTGCGTTGAGCCGAGTGCGAGTCTTCCACCATATTACAGAGTATTGGAAAAAATCTAATTAGTGTTTAAATTTTACAATCATGTTGAGAGAACCGTTGATTTAATCCCCAATAAATTAGTTCTCTTTACGTCAAAACATATTTATCACGGTAATTCATGTCCAGAAAAATGGTAATCTGAAAAAAAATGAAAATCAGATAACTCTAGGTAACCAAGTCCCTTTAACTAGCGAGGTGCTCTTCATCCAAGGAATGGAAGAGGCCCTTCCCTTCCTCCGATCTCATCTGATTACCCGGCACTCCTTCCAATTCCCAGGTATAAGAGCTTCCCTTGAATACTGCTATACTGATAGTGTAATAATCAAGTCTCTGCTCACCCACTAGAGGAAGCCATGCGACTCCCTGTGTTGTACAACCCAGGTTTTGTTGAAACAGATTTTATAATTTTTATTTAATTTAGTTTTCTAGAAATTTACGTCAAGGATACTTGAATGCTGAATAAAAGTATGTTAGACAAGCACACGAGTAGGCGTGGGAGGGGGTTAGATGGGCTTGCCTAGCATGGACCAGTAGGCCTGAATCAGTGCTCCTGCACATGCTCATACACTCAGTAGCCACTTTATTAGGTACACTATTCTACTAATGGGTAGGCATAACTCTTTTGCCCCCAGAACATCCTGAATTCTTCGTGACATGGCTTCATCAAGGTACTGGAAACATACCTTAAATATTCTGGTCCATGTTGGCATGATAACATCAAGTAGTTGCTGTATATTTGTCAGTTGCACGTTCTCGCTGCGAACCTTGAATTTTCCTTTCCACTAAATCCCAAATGTTTACACCAGATTCTAACCCTACCATCTGTATGTCGCAGTAAAAATCGCGATTCGCCAGACCTGCAAAGTTTTTCCAGTTTTCAGCTGTCCAATTTGGTGATCCTGTACACACTGTAGTCTCACTTTCCCGTTCTTATCTCGCTAGTGTGAAACCCGGTATGGTCTTCTGCTACTGTATCTCATTAACTACAAAGTTAGACTTGTTGTACTCAAAGAGATGTTCTGCTGCATACCACTGATGCATCGTATTGATGTTGGTAGAATTACCGACAATATGTTAGGTAAAAGGACACAAGTGCAACGGCTTGATAAAGCTCCTGAAGAGCGAAACGTTGCCACAATAAAATGTCACATTAGTTGCATTTGTGTCATTTAACTTAACACTGATGCATCACTTGGTTATCTGACTAACTGTCGCCTTCCTGTCAACCTGACCCAGTCTGACCGTTCTCCTCAACAATCATTCCACGGTCAAATTAATTTGATTCACAGTTCTTCCCCTTTCTGATGTTCAGTCCCAACAAAAACTAAATGTCTTGACCATGTCTGAATACCTTTAATCATTGAGATCCTATCACGTGAATGGCTGATTAGATATTTGCATTAACGAGCACATGTACAGGTGTACCTAAAAGTGGCCACCGAGTGCATATCCTTTTATATACCTAGAGATGCACACCTGTCCGTGTATATACATAGATGCACACTTCTCAGTATATATACACAGATGCACACTTGTCAGTGTATATACACACGCACACACACGCACACACACACACACATACACACACACACACACACACACACACACACACATATATATATATATATATATATATATATATATATATATATATATATATATATATATATATATATATATATATATATATATATATATATAAACATAAACATACGCATGTTCGCTTATAAGCAAATCTATTTGTAAATTTGCAAGAATCCAAACCTAAGTATATAGACACCTGTACGTATATATACACAGATACACAACTGTACGTATATATAGATACACACCTGTCGGTGTATATACACTGATACACACGGACAGTGTTATGTTCCTGAGTATATTGAGGGAAAACGAAAACGACAGGTGAGAATCCCTAATATTTTACACAGATGACCAAACTTACCCTCCCGTTGTCAGTAAGGTCTTGCCCTCCCGTTATCAGTAAGCTCTTGCCCTTCTGTTGTCAGTAAGGTCTTGCCGTCCCGTTGCCAGTAAGGTCTTGCCCTCCCGTTGTCAGTAAGGTCTTGCCCTCCCGTTGTCAGTAAGGTCTTGCCCTCCCGTTGTCAGTAAGGTCTTGCCCTCCCGTTGTCAGTAAGGTCTTGCCCTCCCGTTGTCAGTAAGGTCTTGCCCTCCCTTTGTCAGTAAGGTCTTGCCCTCCCGTTGTCAGTAAGGTCTTGCCCTCCCGTTGTCAGTAAGGTCTTGCCCTCCCGTTGTCAGTAAGGTCTTGCCCTCCCGTTGTCAGTAAGCTCTCTGTTTTTATTTTGCACATACTTGTAGCGTTCATATCAATTTATTACAAACCATCCCCAAATTTTGATATATTTATAACAACGTATGAAATCCTCTGTCAATATTATTTGGTCTGTTAATACATTTGATGACGCACTTTTTTTTATTTAGAACTAATAAAGTAATTTATTGATTAGGAGGGGAGGGAGGGGAAGCAAGAGTTCATATATGCTAAGGGAAGGGCTACTCAACTGGCGGCCCGCGGTCCGAATCCGGGCCTTCTGAGTGTTGTAGTTGGACCGCGGGCTTCAGGAGAAAGCTTAGTTAAATAACAGCTGTTACCACGTTCAGGATCAGGTGGTACACAAGAGCGGGATTAATACATTATTCTGTCTGAATGAAATACATACACTGAATGGAATACAGTATTCTTGCATACCTAAATAGCTAAATAGTGATATTTTCTTCCATTCAATGGTAATTTATATTGGTAATGATGACTTGTGCAATGAAGTTGACTTTTTGGCCTTTTTGGAAAAAGAGTTTGACCACATATGGGCTGGGAAATCTGGCGACCCTGGACCCTGATTGAGTGTAAAAAAATGTATCCGGACCTTTGTATACAATGGCACTTGTCCAAGTGGACCTTTGCTCATAGTAATTGAATAGCCCTGGCTTAGGGTTTATTTTTTTTCATCCTTCTTTCAGGGACTAAATTATCTCTTACTGGTGGAGTAGAGGTTATGTGCAGTCTCATTGACCCTCGTGAAGCCGATAGACTTTAGACCTAACAAAGCCCCCCGACGAACCGATTAGGGCTCCTAATAGAAATATTCCAAGTGAAATTATCATTACGGGCCATACTAAGAGATTAGATTTTTCAAATTGCATAAAAAATCACCGAAAAGATCACAACTAGTATAACACATAGTCAAAATCACCATCTTAAAATAAACTTAAAAATTAGTGATGTATTCCCGAAAATTTCGCATTACCCGATATTTTTGCAATATGTTTTTTTTCCACAAAATAATGGCTAGAGAGGAGAGGCGGCTGGCAGCGGCCGCCTCCACTGCTTGGATGCCGACCACTGTAAAATTGAGGCTCAGAAATGTGGCAATTATGCTGGTAACACTGAAGAATTACATAGCCGGAGCGCTGGCTTAGCCGGGTGAGACTGGTAGACTCTACAGCCTTACAACACTAGGCTTCACACAGCTTCTTCTGTGTCAGCTGCACAACAACAGGCTTCACACAGCTTCTTCTTTGTCAGCTTCACGTCAACAGGCTTCACACAGCTCCTTCTGTGTCAGTTGCACAATACCAAGCTTTACACAGCTCCTTCTCTGTCAGCTTCACAACATCAAGCATCACATAGCTTCTCCTGCTGTGCTAGTTTCACATTCACTCTCAGTAATTAACACCAAATCTGAGAGAGAAGAATTGCGGAATGAATGTTCGGTGTCTGGATCTCATACGATCAAGATTTTCTTAAAGGGCGAAAAACATCAGACATATCCAGGAGTCAAGACTACGAGCCTCATTGGTAATACTAACACAGCCATCAGGTATTTAGGTCCCGCTGATAAGACGTCAGGAGTATTCGTCCCACTGATAATATGGACGTCAGGAGAATTCGTCCCACTGGTAATATGGACGTCAGAAGTATTCGTCTCACTGATAATATGGACGTCAGAAGTATTCGTCCCACTAATATGGACGTCAGGAGTATTCGTACCACAGATAATGTGGACGTCAGGAGTATTCGTCCCACTGATAATATGGACGTCAGGACAGTTCGTCCCATTGATACTATAGACGTCAGGTGTTTAAGTTCCACTTATTATTTAGACGTCAGGACTGAAGATTCCAGCTATACTATAGACGTCAATAAAGAAGTTCCCACCGATAATGAAAGACGTCACTAATGAGAATATATAAAAATATGGAAAAAATATTCCCAATTCCAAACACAAATGCTTTAAGTATTTGCAAGTAAACTAAAAATTAAGCCAGGTATGGAAAATCCTCTTAAAAAAAAAATAATTGAAAATTTTGTACGTAAAACGGGCTACAGACTCAAAAGCCAGTCTACTGTTCTGTGCACCGGTAATTTTGTTCTACTTACATATCAATCTTTTTGAAAATTCATTATCTGGTATTTTAGTCCTAGAGAAAACACTAGCAAGCGAATACAAAATGTCTTCCCCTGGTTATTTTCAGTTCTAATTTTAACTATGTAAAATATAAACAGAAGCCTTAAAAAAAACTAACTGCTAGGCGGTTTTTTGTGGATGAACTGAGCAGCAACCTTGATGTATATTAAAGTTTGTGAAGACGATAATAAAAGTACTGCCACCCTGCCTTGACTTAAAGCATTGTACATGAATATAACTACATTACGGAGTACACACACACACACACACACACACACAAACACATACAAACACACACATACAAACACACACATACAAACACACACATACAAACACACACACATACGATGAGGCCAGATAACATCTCTCCATGGGTCCTGAGAGAGGGAGCAGATGTGCTGTGTGCCACTAACAACAATCTTCAACACATCTGTCGAAACAGTGCGACTACGTGAGGTATGGAAGACAACAAATGTAATCCTAATTTTAAAAAAAATGAGACAGACACGAGGCATTAAACTACAGATCAGTGTCAATGACACGTATAGTAAACAAACAAAGTCATAGAGAAGATTATCAAGAGAGTGGTGGAACACATAGAAAGGAATGAGCTCATCAATGACAACCAGCACGGTTTCAGGGACGGGAAATCCTGTGTCACAAACCTACTGGAGTTCTATGACAAGGTGACAGCAGTAAGACAATGGAGAGAGGGGTGGGTAAACTGCATTTTCTTGGACTGTAAGAAGGCTTATGACACAGTTCCACACAAGAGATTAGAGCAAAAACTGGAGGACCAGGCAGGTATAACAGGGAAGGCACTCCAATGGATCAGTGAATAACTGATGGGAAGACATCACTGAGTCATGGTACGTGACAAGGTATCAGAGTGGGCTCCTGTGACGAGCGGGGTTCCACAGGAGTCAGTCGTAGGACCAGTGCTGTTTCTGGTATATGTGAACGACATGAACGAAAGAATAGACTTAGAAGTGTCACTGTGAAGTTAATGAGGAGAATTCAATCGGAGGAGGACCAGGCAAGACTTTAAAGGGAACTGGACTGCTCAAGAAACTGGCTCCTGGAGTTCAACCCCACCAAGTGCAAAGTCATGAAGATTGGAGAAGGGCAAAGAAAACCGCAGACGGAGTACAATCTAGGGGGGCCAGAGACTACAAACTTCACTAAAGGAAAAGCATATTGGGGTGAGAATAATACCGATCACATCTCTTGAGGCGCATATTATCCAAATAACTGATATAGCATATGTGGCGGGTATCCGGTCATCCTCTCTTTTGTCCGCTGAGGTGGCTCGGTGGATGTGAGGTTGCTATCCCAGATTGCTGGTTTACTGGCATGAAGGGTAGGGTATGGCACGGGTTCCATGCTGCATCTGCACTACTTGCGGTGTTGAGGTCCTCAATTGCATTCCTAATTGGAGTAAGCAGCACCAGTTTGGAACCACACATAGCCAAGCACGTAAGGAAATTAAAGAAAGTGCAAAGGTTTGCAACGAGACTAGTCTCAGAGCTAAGGGGCAAGCCCTACGAGGAGAGGTTAAGGGAAATCGATCAGACAACACTGGAGGACAGGAGAGATAGGGGAGATATGATAACGACATATAAAATTCTGAGAGGAATCGACAAGGTGGACAGAGACAGGATGTTCCAAACATGGGACACAGCAGCAGTCAAATAGTTGTCAGGAAGTGGATTAGTCTGAAAAGTGATGTAGCAGAGGCAGGATCCATACATATCTTTAAGAAGAGGTATGATAAAGCTCATGGAGCAGGAAGAGAAGTGACCCAGTAGCGGACAGTGAAGAGGCGGCGCCACGAGTTGTGACTCGACCCCTGCAACCACAACTAGGTGAGTACACACTCGCACTATTACGAATACAGGTAATAAATGGCCTGCAAGACCTGGTCGTAATGGAAACTAGAGCAAACAAACTCAGCAGTAGACTATAATGTATATTTGCCTTCACCCACTATATACATGTATGTACACTATGTACAATATGTACAGATGGAATAATAATAAGTGTACACCACAGTGACAGATTGTAAAGCAGAAGCCAAAGAGAGTGCACCGTACTCAACCAGCAGGTAGGCAAGTCTGCCAATGCTTACCGCAAGTGAACCACATTGCTTCAGCTTTGGAGGACTTGCCTGTGATTGGTCAATGAACCAAGGTATTGATTTAATAACGGGTACCCTATTGATCGTTAAATCCTTAGCACCCAGTTCGCTGATTCGTAAGCAGCCTATGTGTTAGTGTGACATACGCCGAATAAATTGTAACATATTCTTTGCATGCTACACACACACACACACACACACACACACACACACACACACACACACACACACACAACACACACAGCAGGCTAAGTGTCTAGCGACAAGTGCCTTTGACAACAGGTAGCTAACAAAAATAATGGGAAGACCAGAACGAGCCATTAGTTCACCCAAAGGTGAAGAGGCCAAAACTAAGCTCGCTAGAGAATGGAAAATGTATAGAAGATCCAGGAAAACGGTGATTAATCGAAGAGCCAGAAACGAATATGCACAGATAAAGTGGGAGGCCCAGCGGCACTATGAGAATGACAACATCGAAAGCCAAATCTGACTCGAAGCTGTTTTACAGCCACATCAGGAGAAAAACAACAGTCAAGGACCAGGTAATCAGGCTGAGGAAGTAAGGAGGGGGAGATCACAAGAAACAATCGAGAAGTATGTGAGGAGCTCAAGACGAGGCTTTAGGAGGTATTTTCGGTGAAGACAGAAATGACTCCAGAAAGTCGGAATGTTGGGGTACACCAACAAGTGTTGGGCACAATACACACAACCGAGGAGAAGAAGCTGCTAAGTGAACTATATACCTCAAAGTCGGTGGGACCGGACAACATCTCTCCGTGGGTCCTAAGAGAGAGAGAGCAGAGGCGCTGTTGTGTCACTAACAACAATCTTCAACACACCTATAGAAAGAGGGCAACTACATGAGGTGTGGAAAACAGCAAATGTAATCCCAAATTTTAAGAAAGGAGACACATACACAGCATTAAACTACAGACCAGTGTCACTGACATGTACAGTATGCAAAGTTACGAAGATTGTCAGAAGAGTGGTGGAACGCCTTGAAAGTAATGAGCTTATACACGATAACCAGCACGGTTTCAAGGAAAGGAAATCCTGTGTCACAAACATACGACAAGGTGAACAAAGTAAGACAAGAAAGAGGGGGAAAGGGTATGCAGATTGCATTTTCTTGGACTGTAAGAACGCTTTCGACACAATTCCACACAAGAGATTAGTGCAAAAAATACAAGAACAGGCACGTATAACCGGAAAGGTACTGCGATGAATTAGAGAATACAAGACAGGGAGGCAACAACGAGTCATGGTACGTGACGAGGTGTTAGAGTGGGCGCCTGTGACTAGCGGGATTTCACAAGGGTCATTCCTAGGGCCGGTGCTGTTTCTTGTGTATGTGAATTAAATGACAGAAGAGGTAGATTTAGAGGTGTCCCTGTTTGCAAACGATGTGAAGCTAATGCAAAGAATTCAAATAGATGAGGATCAGGTAGGACTACAAAGGGATCTGCACAACCTGCAAGTCCGGTCCAGGAACTGGCTCCTGGAGTTTAACCACACCAAGTGAAAAGGTATGAAGATTGGGGAAAGTCAAAGAAGACCGCATACAGAGTACAGGTTAGGGGGCCAAAGACTGCAAACCTTATTCAAGGAAAAGAATCTTTGGGTGAATATAATATTAACCGAGCACATCTCCTGAGGCGTACATCATCCAAATAACTGCTGCAGCATATGGGCACCTGGCAAACCTAAAAATACGTTTTGACACATTAGTAAGGAATCGTTCGAACTTCTGTACACCGTGTACGACTGGCTTATATTGGAGTAAGCAGGACCAGTATTGAACCCACACCTGGTCAAGCACGTCAAAAAATTAGAGAGAGTGCAAAGGTTTGCAACAAGACCAGTCCCAGAGCTAAGGGGATATGTCCTACGAGGATAAATTAAGGGAAATCGACCTGACGACATTGGAGGACACGAGGGATAGGGGAATCATGATAACGACATATAGAATACTGAGAGGAATTGACAAGGTAATAAGGACAGGATGTTTCAGATATGGGACACAGCAACAACGGGTCACAACTGGAAGTTGAAAACTCAGATGAGTAACAGGGATGTCTGGAGAGTGATATAGTGGAGGCAGGAACCATACATAACTTTAAGAAGAGATGCGATAAAGTTCATGTAGCTAGTAGCGACCAGCGAAGAGGCGAGGATGGGGTGGTAGGGGAAGTGGAATATTCAAATGGCTTCAGGAAGAAATCCAAATATTCTTCCTTGAAGCCTTTTTATCCACTTCTCCGAGGCTATGGGTTCCACAATGTGCACCAGAGGTGGACCCCATCCTATATATATATATATGCAAAATTATCACAGTAAACAGGTGATATCAAAATATGCAAGACAACCACTATGAAAAAATAGAGGAATTCATAGTTCCTTGATAATGTGAGTAGTCACGAATGCGCTTGGAATTCCTCTATTTTTTCATAGTGGTTGTCTTGCACACACACACACACACACACACACACACACACACACACACTCACACTCACACACATATATGTATGTATGTATATATATATATATATATATATATATATATATATATATATATATATATATATATATATATATATATATATATATGCAAGACAACCACTATGAAAAATAGAAAGCGCTTGGAATTCTTCTATTTTTCATAGTGGCTGTCTTCATATTTTGATATCACCTGTTTACTGTGATCTCTTTGCATATATATATATATATATATATATATATATATATATATATATATATATATATATATATATATATATATATATATATATATATATATATATATATGTCCCTACTAATAGTGTCTTGCTTGGAGCACCTCTGGGATGCTATTGACACAATTCTCAGGAAGAAACTGGAAGAATTGAGGAGAATGGAACAACGAATAGGCAATCTTGACACCCATGATGCCTTGTACCTTCTCACAAAATGCTTGAGTCTGCCCAGGTTGACATATTTCCTAAGATGTGCTCCTTCATATGATAACCCTATACTGCACGAATATGACAGTATCCTGAGGCAGATCTTTGCTAAAGTACTTACCCTTACTCTAGAAGATGGGCAGTGGGACCAAGCTACACTCCCAGTCAGACTAGGAGGCATTGGTGTCCGCAAGTCATCACAGATTGCTCTACCTGCTTTCCTGTCTTCATGCATTGCATCCAGAGGGCTTGTAGCAGCAATTCTCCCTGAACATCTTAGGGACACGATTGGAATCCATGACCAAAAGTTCGTTGATGGAGCCAGGATCTGGGATAATCTAACAGGCTCTGAAACCAGGCCTGCTCCCCCCAACAACTACAAACAGTCGCACTGGGATGGCCCAATAGTAGAGAATATAGCCTCAGCAATGCTTCAGAGTGTCAGGGAAGGATAGAGCCCGCCTCCTTGCAGTGAGAGCTCCTCATGCAGGGGACTTTCTTTTGGCTGTTCCCAACTCCAGCCTTGGCACACGCCTCGACCCACAGACCATCCGCACTGGTGTTGCCCTTCGACTTGCCGCCCCTATTATCGCCGCCGAACACAGGTGTATTTGTGGTAGTGAAGCAGCAGACCGATTCGGGTACCATGGTCTTGTGTGTCGAAAATACGAGGGAAAGATTGCAAGACATGAAGAGGTTAATAACATTATTAACATTATCAAAAGGAGCCTCACAACAGCCGGATGCCCAGCAGTAAGGGAACCACCCCAACTATGCAGATCTGATAGCAGCCAAAAGCGTCCAGATGGTATCACCCTTCAAGCCTGGACAGACGGCAAGCAGGTGGTGTGGGACTACACATGTGCATCTACCTTGGCTGATACCTATCTCCAATACACCAGGGAGGAAGGAGGGCAGCTGCCACCTTCAGGGAGTCCCAAAATTCGAGAAAATATGGAGAACTCTCCCATCATTATATGTTTGTTCCCATAGGCTCAGAGACCCTTGGCTCATGGGGAAAGAGTGCATCTAAGTTCCTCAAGGAGCTGGGCAAAAGACTCAATAGGGTAACTAGGGATCCCAGGGCAGCTAGTTTTCTGTTCCAGCGACTCAGCGCTGCTGTTCAGAGGGGTAATGCATGCTGTATTCTGGGCACGCGCCCCAGCTCGGAAGAGCTGGATGAGATTTTCGCATTATAATCAGTGACAAACATGTAACAATATGTACTAGACATGTATCTCTCACACCTCGTGTACTGTATATGCCATCTTTATATCAACAATGTATCTCTTAAATCTTTTGTACCATATTATGTAATAAAATATACCTATTGGTAAAAAAAAAAAAGAAGATGGGGTGGTAGGGGAAGTGGAATATATATATATATGTGTGTGTGTGTGTGTGTGTGTGTGTGTGTGTGTGTGTGTGTGTGTGTGTTTGTGTGTGTGTGTGTGTGTGTGTGGGCACCACCAGGGAGTGCTAGAGCTGGCTAGGTGAGACCCAAGGGACATACTCGTCACTGTAGAGTGTCGTTCACCACATGCTGGTGACAACACTAGCAGAGTGAGGCTCTTACAGTGGTGGCCCAAGACGCAGCGGGAGAAAAAAACTGAGAAGAGGAGGATGAGGCGGAGGACGAGGAGGAGAAGAAGAAAGAGGAGGACTGGATAATAAAAAAACAGAGGCTCATTGAAGAAAAAGGAAAAAGATGGAAGAGGAATGGATCACTAAAAGAGACACACATGAAAAGAAAGAGATGGAGTGAAAAAAAGCAAAGGAAGAGAAGGTGGGGTAAGGAAAAATAGGATAAGAGAACATTGAATGAAGTAGGTGGTTTTGGTTGCCAATATGACGTTTTGCAGTGGGTAGTTCTAGCTGCCCAGACAACTTTTGTTCCGAGTAGGGAAATTAGATCTAACAAAAATGATCCTAAATAAATGAACAATAGATTAAAACATCTCATTGGTCAAAAGAGAGGCATATATAGGCGTATCAAAAGAGGGGATGGACAGATAAGAAATCAGTATTTTCAATTAAAGAGAGAAATAAAAAAAGGAATAAGAAAAGCAAAAAGGGATTATGAGGCTAAGGTCGCAAGGGATTCGAAGACTAACCCAAAAGGGTTCTTTCAGGTATACAGAAGTAAGATTAGGGACAAGATAGGCCCACTTAAGAGTAACTCAGGACAGATCACGGACAGTGATAAGGATATGTGTGAAATTTTCAATACTTACTTCCTCTCAGTTTTTACTCAGGAAGATACTAGTGGAATTCCAGAAATAATAAATTATGTTGAACAGGAAGATAATAGACTATGCTCGATTGGGGTAACTAGTGACATGGTCCTCAGACAAATAGAGAAATTAAAACCTAACAAATCCCCAGGCCCTGATGAACTGTTTGCAAGAGTTTTAAAGTAATGTAAAGAGGAACTTAGCAAACCTTTGGCAAATCTTTTCAATATATCAATACAAACTGGCATAGTGCCAGACAAGTGGAAAAGGGCAAATGTAATACCTATTTACAAGGCAGGTGACATGTCCTTAGCTTAGAACTATAGACCAATAAGCCTTACCTCCATAGTTGGTAAATTTATTGAATCAATAATTGCCGAGTCAATTCGTAGCCATTTTGAAAGGCATAAATTAATTAATGAATCTCAACACGGTTTTACTAAGGGGCGTTCCTGTCTTACGAATTTACTAACTTTTTTCACTAGGTGTTTGAGGAGGTAGATCATGGTAATGAATATGTTATTGTGTATATGGACTTCAGCAAGGCTTTCGATAAAGTTCCACTTCAGATACTATTGATGAAACTTAAGGCACACGGAATAAGAGGAGAATTTTTTTCCTGGGTAGAGGCATGGTTGATAAATAGGCGGCAGAGGGTTTGCATAAATGGGGAGAAATCAGAATGGGAGCACGTCTCAAGCGGTGTCCCACAGGGGTCAGTTTTGGGCCCCCTGTTGTTTATAATTTACGTAAACGACATAGATGATGGAATAAATAGCAACATAAGCAAATTTGCTGATGACACCAAAATAGGCCGTCCAATTCATTCTAATGAGGACATTAGATCCCTCCAGGATGATTTGAATAGACTGATGGAGTGGTCGGAGAAGTGGCAGATGCAGTTTAATATAGATAAATGCAAAGTTCTAAATATTAGACAGGACAATAACCATGCCTCATATAAACTGAATAATGTAGATCTTAATACTTGTTATTGCGAGAAGGATTTAGGAGTTCTGGTTAGCAGTAATCTGAAACCAAGACAACAGTGCATAAGTGTTCGCAATAAAGCTAACAGAATCCTTGGCTTCATATCAAGAAGTATAAATAATAGAAGTCCTCAGGTTGTTCTTCAACTCTATATATCTTTGGTTAGGCCTCATTTAGATTATGCTGCACAGTTCTGGTCACTGTATTACAGAATGGATATAAATTCACTGGGAAACGTACAGAGGAGGATGACAAAGTTGATCCCATGAATCAGAAATCTTCCCTATGAGGATAGACTGAGGGCCTTGAATCAGCACTCTCTAGAAAAGCGTAGAATTAGGGGGGATATGATTGAGGTGTATAAATGGAAAACAGGAATAAACAAAGGGGATGTAAATAGCGTGCTGAAAATATCCAGCCAAGACAGGACTCGCAACAATGGTTTCAAGTTGGAAAAATTCAGATTCAGGAAGGATATAGGAAAACACTGGTTTGGTAATAGAGTTGTGGATGAGTGGAACAAACTCCAGAGTACCGTCATAGGGACTGGTACGTTGTGTAGTTTTAAAAATAGGTTAGAAAAATACATGAGTGGGTGTGGGTGGGTGTGACTTGGACTTGACTAGTTTGTGCTACTAGGTCAGTTGCCGAACTAATTCCTTAAGTGGAAGTGACCTGACTACCTGGAGTTTACCTGGAGAAGGTTAGCTGCAGGTGGTCAGGTCTAAGCCGGTGAGTGATGGACCTGCCTCGCATGGGTCAGTAGGCCTGCTGCAGTGTTCCTTTTTTCTTATGTTCTTATATTCTTATATAAAGATGTGAAGATTAGAGACAGGGAAGATTGGAAACTGAGTATAGACTCGGTGGACAGAGGCTGCAGACCTCACTCAAGGTGAAAGATCTAGGGTAAGCATAAAGCCAAGCATGTTGCTGGAGGCACACGTCAACCGAATAATCTCTGAAGTCAATGCTTGTTCGGAAAATCCAAGAGTAGCCTTCAGGAATCACAACAAAGATTCACGTCAGGCCCATATTGGAACATGTAGCAACAGCATGGAACATACACCTAATAAAGTATATTAAAATCTGGAGACATTGCAGAGGTATAAGACAAGGTTAGTTCCAGTGCTAAGGGAAATCAGCTGTGAGAAGAAGCTCAAGGAAATGAACCTGATGACATTAGAGCATCGAAGAACAAAGAGAGACATGAAAAACGCTGCAAAAACACCATAAAAAACACTGCAAAAACACCATAAGAGCACTACAAAAGCACTATACATAATAATCAAGAGAAATAAGAGGGTAATACGTGATAGACTGTTTAAGACGTGTGAAACAGGTTAGCGAAGGGACAGCTGTAAGTTAAACACAGATGAAATCGTAGGGATATCAGGAAGTATTTCTTCAGCAGCATCAGGGTGGTCAGAATGTGAAATAACCTAGACGAAGAAGCGGTGAAAGCAAGCTCCATACTTAGCTTAAAGAGTGGGTATGACAGGGCCATGAGGCAAAGAGTGACTTAAATTTGCAAACGGAAAGTTAAGAGGCAGGGCCAGGAGCTGCGACTCGACCCCTAACAACCACATACAGGTAGGTACATATAGATACGCTGGCACTAACACAAACGCACACACACACACACACACACATACACACACACACACATACACACACACACAGGTGCTGTGTCCCAGTATTGTTTGTGAACACTCGTGGAGACCGAAACGTTGCCACAATTAAATTTCACATTAGTTGCACATATTATCGTTAATTATGCCAACATTATTACACGATTCTTTTGCATAGAGAATAGAAAAAACCTTTAGTGTTATGTGCAAATACAGGAAATTAGGACTTTAAATTCTAGACAAGAATTTAGTCGATCTGAGGCCTAATTTTATGAAAAAGTCGATTTTTCAACGCCTCTGTGTGTGAGAGTATGTGTGTGGGTGTGTAATCACCTAGTTGTGGTTGCAGGGGTCGAGTCATAGCTCCTCGCCCCGCCTCTTCACTGGCCTCTACTGGGTCACTCTCCCCGCACCATGAGCTTTATCATACCTTTTCTTAAAGCTATGAATGGATCCTGCCTCCACTACATCGCTTCCCAAACTATTCCACTTCTTGTCCACTCTGTGACTGAAGAAATACTTCCTAACATCCCTGTGATTCATCTGAGTCTTCAACTTCCAACTGTGTCCCCTTGTTGTTGTGTCCCATCTCTGGAACATTCAGTCTCTGTCCACCTTGTCAATTCCTCTCAGTATTTTATATGTCGTTATCATGTCCCCCCTTTCTCTCCTGTCCTCCAGTGTCGTCAGGTCGATTTCCCTTAACCTCTCCTCGTAGGACATACCCCTTAGCTCCGGGACTAGTCTTGTTGCAAACCTTTGCACTTTCCCTAGTTTCTTTACGTGCTTGGATAGGTGTGGGTTCCAAACTGGTGCTGCATACTCCAATATGGGCCTAACTTACACAGTGTATATGGTCCTGAACGATTCCTTATTAAGATGTCGGAATGCTGTTCTAAGGTTTGCTAGGCGTCCGTATGCTGCAGCAGTTATTTCGTTGATTTGAACCTCAGAAGATGTGCCTGGTGTTAGACTCACCCCAAGATCTTTTTTCTTGATTGAGGTTTGTAGTCTCTGTGCCCCTACACTGTACTCCGTCTGCGGTCTTCTTTGCCCTTCCCCAATCTTCATGACTTTGCACTTGGTGGAGTTGAACTGCAGGAGCCAATTTCTGGACCAGGCTTGCAGCCTGTCCAGATCCCTTTTTAGGAATTCCTTTTTATGGAATTCTTCTCATTAACTTCACATCATCTGCAAACAGGGACACTTCGGAGTCTATTCCTTCCGTCATGTCGTTCACAAATACCAGAAACAGCACTGGTCCTAGGACTGACCCCTGTGGAACCCCGCTCGTCACCGGCGCCCACTCTGACTCCTCGCCCCGTACCATGACTCGCTGCTGTCTTCCTGACATGTATTCCCTGATCCATTGTAGTGCCTTCCCTGTTATCCCTACCTGGTCCTCCAGCTTCTGCACTAATCTCTTGTGTGGAACTGTGTTAAACGGCTTCTTACAGTCCAAGAAAATGCAATCTACCCACCCCTCTCTCTCTTGTCTTACTGCTGTCACCCTGTCATAGAACTACAGTAAGTTTGTGACACAGGATTTCCCGTCCCTGAAACCGTGTTGGCCGTCATTGATAAGCTCATTCCTTTCTAGGTGCTCCACCACTCTTCTGATAATCTTCTCCATGACCTTGCTTACTATACATGTAAGTGACACTGGTCTGTAGTTTACTGCTACGTGCCTGTCTCCTTTTTAATTATTGGGACTACATTTACTGTCTTCCATATCTCAGGTAGATGCCCTGTTTCGATAGATGTGTTGAAGATTGTTGTTAGTGGTACACATAGTTCCTCTGCTCCCTCTCTCAGGACCCATGGAGAAATGTTATCCGGCCCCATCGCCTTTGAGGTATCTATCTCGTTTAGTAGCCTCTTCACTTCCTGATGGTGTACCCCACCTCTCCGCCTTTCTGGAGGTCCTTCTATCACCTCTGTGAACACCTCTTTGAATCTCATGTTGAGCTTCTCACACACTTCGCGGTCATTTCTTGTGATCTCCCCTCCTTCCTTCCTCAGCCTGTTCACCTGGTCCTTGACTGTTGTTCTCCTCCTGATGTGGCTGTACAACAGCTTTGGGTCAGATTTTGCTTTCGCTGCTATGTCATTCTCGTATTGTCTTTGGGCCTCCCTTCTTACCTGTGCATATTCATTTCTGGCTCTACGACTGCTCTCCTTATTCTCCTGGGTCCTTTCCCTTCTTTACTTCTTCCATTCCCTGGCACACTTGGTTTTGGCTTCCCTGCACTTTTGGGTGAACCATGGGCTCATCCTGGCTTTTTCGCTTTTCCTGTTACCCTTGGGTATAAACCTCTCCTCAGCTTCCTTGCAAATTGTTGTCATATATTCCATCATCTCATTTACTGACTTCCCTGCCAGCTCTCTGTCCCACTGAACTCCGTGCAGGAAATTATTCATACCTACGTAGTCCTCTTTTAGTTTGGCTTCATTCGTCCAGCCCTTCCTGCCTCCTCCTCCACTTGTAACTCTACTATGTATTCGAAGCTTAGAACCACATGATCACTGGCCCCAAGGGGGCTTTCATATGTGATGTCCTCAATATCTGCACTACTCAAGGTGAATACTAGGTCCAATCTCGCTGGTTCGTCCTCCCCTCTCTCTCTGGTAGTGTCCATTACGTGTTGGTACATGAGATTTTCCAGTACCATCTCCATCATCTTAGCCCTTCACGTTTCTTGGCCCCCATGTGGCTCTAAGTTCTCTCGTGTGTGTGTGTGGGGGGGGGTATCGGTGTTGGAGAGAATTATCACTCTGTTGCTAGTGGTAATTTCTCTCTCCTCCTTTCCCCCCACACACCTGAAGCCGGAGCAACCCACATGTTCTGCCACTTGTCAGTATATATGCTCAACAGTGTGAGTTTACATTAATATTTAAGGGATGAAGATATTTTTAATATTACATAAGAACATTACGTAAGTCCTATTCAAATAGGAAAGTCACTCTTCGTTAAACTTAAAAACTGTATAAAAACGCGAATTTTGATTACTGTTTTTTTTTATCAGCCATATGCTATTTAGAATTCTGTGCAATCCTGTTAGAAAAAATATTTGATTTCAACATTTAAAAAAAAAATCAATTTGATAAAATGAGAAAAAAAAAATACAAACTGGCATAACCAACGGGGAAAGTTTGAAGCCGAGCAGAAAAGGCATTCTCAAGTAACTGATTTGATTAATTACAAATTAGCAACTCCTGGGACTAACCTAACGAGGTGTCGTCTTTTTTAAAGAACGCATCGGCATTCACATTAGAAGAATCATTTTTCAGTTATTGAATAAAAATATATAATTAAACATACACATTTATCCAATATAACTGACGAATTGGGACTTATACCACCAAATAACAGCATGATCTTTGCACTCAGTAAACAAAAACAGTGGTGAAAATTTCAAGCCCATCGGATACGTCATTCCAGTTATGGAGCGAATATCAACGATTCCAAGTTTTTATTGTTTTTACTATTTTACTACAACAACAAGTTTGTCTGCATGTAAACCAACCTTTGTGGGTTCCCTCCTATGATGAGCAAACCTTTGTGGGTTCCCTCCTATGATGAGCCAACCTTTGTGGGTTCCCTCCTATGATGAGCAAACCTTTGTGGGTTCCCTCCTATGATGAGCCAACCTTTGTGGGTTCCCTCCTATTATGAGTCAACCTTTGTGGGTTCCCTCCTATGATGAGCAAACCTTTGTGGGTTCCCTCCTATGATGAGCCAACCTTTGTGGGTTCCCTCCTATTAGGAGTCAACCTTTGTGGGTTCCCTCCTATTAGGAGTCAACCTTTGTGGGTTCCCTCCTATGATGAGCAAACCTTTGTGGGTTCCCTCCTATGATGAGCCAACCTTGTGGGTTCCCTCCTATTAGGAGTCAACCTTGTGGGTTCCCTCCTATGATGAGTCAACCTTTGTGGGTTCCCTCCTATTAGGAGTCAACCTTTGTGGGTTCCCTCCTATGATGAGCAAACCTTTGTGGGTTCCCTCCTATGATGAGCCAACCTTTGTGGGTTCCCTCCTATTATGAGTCAACCTTTGTGGGTTCCCTCCTATGATGAGCCAACCTTTGTAGGTTCCCTCCTATTATGAGTCAACCTTTGTGGGTTCCCTCCTATGATGAGCCAACCTTTGTAGGTTCCCTCCTATTATGAGTCAACCTTTGTGGGTTCCCTCCTATGATGAGCCAACCTTTGTAGGTTCCCTCCTATTATGAGTCAACCTTTGTGGGTTCCCTCCTATTATGAGTCAACCTTTGTGGGTTCCCTCCTATGATGAGCCAACCTTTGTAGGTTCCCTCCTATTATGAGTCAACCTTTGTGGGTTCCCTCCTATGATGAGCCAACCTTTGTAGGTTCCCTCCTATTATGAGTCAACCTTTGTGGGTTCCCTCCTATTATGAGTCAACCTTTGTGGGTTCCCTCCTATGATGAGTTAACCTTTTACTACAACAACAAATTTGTCTGCGTGTAAACCAACCTTTGTGGGTTCCCTCCTATGATGAGCCAACCTTTGTGGGTTCCCTCCTATGATGAGCCAACCTTTGTGGGTTCCCTCCTATGATGAGCCAACCTTTGTGGGTTCCATAATATGATGAGTCAATCTTTGTGGGTTCCCTCCAATGATGAGCCAACCTTTGTGGGTTCCCTCCTATTATGAGTCAACCTTTGTGGGTTCCCTCCTATGATGAGTCGACCATTAAATATTGGATCCGATCAAAGAAGGCAAACTGAAATTGATTTAACTTGATTTCAAGGTAATTAAAATTCAACACTAATTTGCACGTAAAATGATCGAGTCTGCAGCTACACATCTGTATTTTATTCTCTGCCATTGTCGAATTAGGAAGCATCTTTCTTTAACGTTTGAAGCCCCGACCACTGAGGATTTTGGAAGTTGTTGGAGCCACTCTAGGATGCTGGGAGTGGGTTATACAACTTTAATCATAGGACACCTGAAAATGTCAATTGTTCTAGGAATCTGGGCCTTGTTACCGTACTCAAGTGGTAAAAAATTGAATGCGCCTGGATGAGGCATTCTCGAGCTATGATTGAAATAAAATCGAAAAGTTGTAATAATAATAAGGAAAAAACAAAAGAAAAAACTTCAGGTAACCTTTTAAGGTACCCCTTCGGGGACACCAAATAATAATATTAATTTCCACAGTGCATGACCTAAGCTTTCCAACTGGATTGATAAAAAAAAAGACAGTTAGCTAGTTGTAAACGGCTAAAATCTTTGAGTAACTGTTGATGCGTAACACCAACTCATGAAAATTAATATACTTACAGTTATTGGGCTCAAATTTGTAAAAAGGGAAGGCACTCTTTCTTGCATGGATCCAATCCAACATACCCTAACCTGCAAGAGTGAGTAACATAAGAATTTACAAATTACAACAGTTCAAGTGGCCAAGTACATTTAATCATATAGTACACATGCAGCAGTACTGCCTAACTATATACATATACATGTTGACTGATCAGATTACCTTCCTTCTCCTACCATATGTGAAGACAGAGACATATGCACAGATTCATTAAATTAATCTGCAAACGTTTTTCCCTGAAGGACTTCTTCATCTCAGCTGTGCACATGTCTCTTTCCACAGGTGGCTGATATTACCCTACCACCTCAGTCTCTTACCAGCTGAATATAACAGGAGTGAGGGTCGTTAAAGATTTACTTGATCAACCACAAGTGTATGCAAGAATGGTTACAATGATCAGAGCTATGCTTGTTCAAGTGCAAATTTTGTGAATTTATGGTACATAAAAATATGTTGACTAATTTAATCCCTGACAAATAAAGTATCTTTTAGTTTTAAGAATACCTGCGTTAAGCAAAATTATTATATATATATATATATATATATATATATATATATATATATATATATATATATATATATATATATATATATATATATATATATGTCGTGCCGATTAGGTAAAACTGGTCAATTAGCAAGAACTCATCTAAAATTAAGTCCTTTCTAAAATTTTCTCTTATACGTTTAAAGATATATTTTTTTCATTTATGTTAATGTAAAAAATTTTAATTTTGTACCAAGAGAAACTTTGAAAACCTACCTAACCTTATTACAATAAGCGTAATTTAATTTAGCCTAACCCAACTAAATATATTTTAGACACTTTAACATTAATTTAATAATAAACAAACACAATGAAATATATTTTTTTCGTTATGTTCAGAATGATTTTGGCGAAATTATTGCATACACAAATTTTACGACATATATATATATATATATATATATATATATATATATATATATTGTAGTACAAGAATGATATACAATACAGAGAAGATGTAAACTAAGACACATGTGCAACATCTGGGTATGGTCAATTAGACACATCGACTCAAGATTGAGGGACTGACAACCTCACACTCCTCCTGTTCTTCACGATTCTCCTTTGTATGGACTGATGAAGCCACTGTGTGGCGAAACGTTTCCTCATAAAGATACCCAAGTGTTGCATATGTGTCTAATTGACCAACTCGTCGGTTCTCTGAACCATTCATTCACAACATCTGGGTATCTTTATTGTAGACGTTTTGCCATCCAGTGGCTTTATCAACACAGATTCTAGGACATAATTTGAAGACAGAAGAACTATATACAAAAGATGAGGTAATCAGTCCCTTTGCCTTGGAATTGATGTTAGTATATAAGCGCCAGCCTCCTTGCCTCTGCTCCAGAATCTTCACGACTAAGGTGTTCTTCACACCAACTCCAAGACTGAGGGACTGATTACATCATTTTTGGTATATAGTTCTACTGTCTTCAAATTATGTCCTAGAATTTGTATTGATAAACCCACTGGATGTCTAAACGTCTACAATAAAGACACTCAGTTGTTGCACATGTGTGGAGGCAGTGGAGATGTCATGTCTGAGGTCAATGTGTGGTGTGAATATAATGCAGAGAATTCGGAGTTTGGAAATTAGGAGGAGGTGCGGGATTACCAAAACGATTGTCCAGAGAGCTGAGGAGGGGTTGTTGGGGTGGTTCGGACATGTAGAGAGAATGGAACGAAACAGAGTGACTTCGAGAGTGTATAAATCTGTAGTGGAGGGAAGGCGGGGTAGGGGTCGGCCTAGGAAAGGTTGGAGGGAGGGGGTAAAGGAAGTTTTGTGTGCGAGGGGCTTGGACTTCCAGCAAGCATGTGTGAGCGTATTTGATAGGAGTGAATGGAGGCATATGGTTTTTAATACTTGACGTGCTGTTGGAGTGTGAGCAAAGTAACATTTATGAAGGGATTCAGGGAAACCGGCAGGCCGGACTTGAGTTCTGGAGATGGGAAGTACAGTGCCGGCACTCTGAAGGAGGGGTGTTAATGTTGCAGTTTTATAACTGTAGTGTAAAGCACCCTTCTGGCAAGACAGTGATGGAGTGAATGATGATGAAAGTTTTTCTTTTCGGGCCACCCTGCCTTGGTGGGAATCGGCCGATGTGTTAATAAAAATATATATATATATATATATAAATATATATATATATATATATATATATATATATATATATATATATATATATATATATATATATATATATATATATATATATATATATATATATATATATATATATATGTTGTGCCGATTAGGTAAAACTGGTCAATTAGCAAGAACTCATCTAAAATTAAGTCCTTTCTAAAATTTTCTCTTATACGTTTAAAGATATATTTTTTCATTTATATTAATGTAAAAATTTATAATTTTGTACCAAGAGAAACTTTGAAAACCTACCTAACCTTATTACAACAAGCGCAATGTGATTGGTTTATCAGTGGTATTATACAAGATAAACTGTCAACACAAACCATTGAACGTTTAAATATTATGTTCAATAAATGCTATTTCACTTGTGAAGAAATTAGCAATGGTTTACAAAAAATAGTCTCATGCATGCAAGCAACGAGACAAGATGAGAAATCCACCAATCCTATTGTGGATAATAAACCTTCAACTCAGTACAAAAAGAGTGTACCTACTCCCACTAAACCACATAATGGGAAATCCCATGTAGGCACTTATCAAGCTGTGAACACAACAGACAGTAAACAGACTGTCACACATAAACGTACTCCAAAATGTGTACTTTGTGATGGAACACATTGGGCACAGTATTGCATTCAATACATAACAATAGAGGCACGGAAACAACGTGCTCAACAGCTGAAAAAGTGTACTAAGTGTTTAGGTGAACACAAGGGAGGTAAATGCTCACTGAAGAAGTGTTTTAAATGCAAGGGAATGCATCATACAGCATTATGCCCAAGCACTTATGCTGAACAACCGACTTCCACAGAGTCAGGAAGTCAACAAACAGCAGCATTAAATGTGAGAGATAAGTATAAATCGACTGCTCTCCCAATAGCTCGATTAGAGTTATCACATAAATTACACAAAACCAATGTGCTAACACTATTTGATCAAGGATCACAAAGGTCTTTCATAAGACGAACAGTGTTGCAAAAACTGAATAAGCAACCCCATGCCAAAATACAGTTAGAAATAGCTGGATTTTTCCAAAGTTCTGGTAAGCAGAAATATGACCTAGCCAGATTCACTGTTGGTCTAGGAAACAGGAAAAATACAGTAGAAGCTGTGGTAGTCGATGATTTGCCTAAGTCAGTGCAGATCCGGGGAATAAGAGATACAGTTGCAGCACTGAAGGCAGCCAAGGTCAAGTTAGCCTGTCCTGACAT
>WNWK01011419.1:0-64552 GCA_009830355.1 Cherax destructor
GCGACAAAACGAGAACAGAGCAACAGCAGCTGAGAGACAGGACACAGAGGCGAAAGGAGCAAGAAAAAGAATCAAGGCTAGAGTCAGTCGAAGACAACCAGAATCGAGTGAAGCAACAAGCGCAAATACAGAACCACCCTCAGAATCCAGCAGCCAGACATTATGTTCCAGTACTAACCACACTTCACACCCACATCTCCCACCCCAAAATATAGTGCATAATCCCATAGCACTCTGCCATGTCCTCCACTCCCCCAACCCACTCAAACTGAAGGTATGGTACACCAACGCTGATGGAATAACGAATAAGTGGGAGGAGTGGCATTAAAGAATCACAGAAGCATCACCAGACACCATACCTCTCACAGAAACCCAGCTCACAGGAATGATGACAGATGCCATCTTTCCAACTGGATATCAGATCCTGGGAGAGACAGGGGTGGAGGAGTGGCAATACTCATCAAAAAACAATGAAATTTTAAGGAGCTGGAGACAGGAGATACAGAAGCAAGGGACTACATAATAGGAACACTTTAGACTCCAGGTTCCAAGGTGGTGATAGGAGTAATGAATAACCCACCATAGAATAGCAGGAGGCTAAGGCAAGAATGTGATGAGAGTAACAGAGCGATGGTTGACACACTGGCTGAAGTGGCCAGAAGGGCCCATGTGAGCAGGGCAAAGCCACTGATTGTGGATGATTTCAGTCACAAAGAAATTAACTAGGAAAACATGGAGCTACATGGGGGCCCAAAAACGTGGAGGTCTAAGATGATGGGGGTGTTACTGGAAAACCTCATGCATCAACACGTAAGGGACACTACCAGAGAGAAAGAGGAGAGGACAAACCAGCACAATTGGACCTAGTATCCACTTTGAGTAATGCAGATATTGAGGATATCACATATGAAAGACCCCTCGGGGCAAGTGATCACGTGGTTCTGAGCTTCGAATACATAGTAGAGTTACAAGTGGAGAGGAAGCAGAAAATGCAGGACGAAAGAAACCAAACTACAAGAGAGGGTACTACACAGGCATGAAGAATTTCGTGCTCGAGGTTCAGTGGGACAGAGACCTGGGAGGGAGATCAATGAATGAGATGGAATATGTGACAACAATATGCAAGGAAGCAGAGGAGAAGTTTGTACCCAAAGGAAACAGAAATAATGAGAAGGCCAGGACGAGCCCTTGGTTCACCCAAAGGTGAGAGAGGCCAAAACCAATTGTGCTAGAGAATGGAAGAGGTATAGAAGTCAAAGGACTCAGGAGAATAAGGAGAGTAGTCGTAGAGACAGAGATGAATATACTCAGGTAAGGAGGGAGGCGACAATAC
Organism: Cherax destructor; assembly: GCA_009830355.1. NCBI lineage: Eukaryota > Metazoa > Arthropoda > Malacostraca > Decapoda > Parastacidae > Cherax > Cherax destructor. The sequence goes on from WNWK01011419.1 coordinate 1,334, forward strand.
GAAAATACGAAAATGACATAGGAGCGAAAGCCAAGTCCGACCCGATGATGTTGAACAGTCCCACCAGGAGGAAAACAACAGTCAACTACCAGGTAATAAGGCTGAGGAAGGAAGAAGGGAAGATCACAAGAAACGACCGAAAAATATGTAAGGAGCTCAACATGAGATTCAAAGAAGTATTCACAGAAGAGACAGAAAGGACTCCAGAATGACGGAGTGGTGGGGTATACCATCAAATGCTGGACACTACACACAACCGAGGAGGAAGTGAAGATGCTGCTAAGTGAACTAGATACTTCAAAGGCGATGGGGCCAGACAACATCTATCCGTGTGTCCTGAGGGAGCAGAGGCGCTATATGTACCACTAACAACAATCTTCAACACATCTATCGAAATTAGGCGACTAATTGATGTATGGAAGACAGCAAATGTAGTCCCAATTTAAAAAAAAAAAAGGAGATAGACACACAACACTAAACTACAGACTAGTGTCACTAATATGTATAGTATGCAAAGTTACGGAGAAGAGTATCAGGAGAAGAGTGGTGGAACACCTAAAAAGGAATGAGTTTATCAACGACAACCAGCACAGATTCAGGGACGGGAAATCCTGTGTCACAAACCTTCTGCAGATCTCTGACAGCAGTAAGACAAGAGAGAGAGAGGTGTGGGTAGTTGCGTTTTCTTTGACTGTAATAAAGCTTTCGACACAGTTCCACGCATTGCTTAGTGTAAAAACTGGAGGACCAGGCAGGTATAACAGGGAAGGCACTGCAATGGATCAGAGAATACCTGACAGGAAGGCATCAGAGAGTTATGGTACGTGACGAGGTATCAGAGCGGGCGCCTGTGACGAGCGGGGTTCCACAGAGTTCAGTCCAAGGTGCTGTGCTGTTTTTGGTAAAAGTGAATGACATGAGGGAAGGAATAAATTCAGAAGTGTCCTTGTTTGCAGACGATGTCACGTTAATGAGGAGAATTCAGTCAGAGGAGGACCAGGCAGGACTGCAAAGGAATCTGGACAGGCTGCAGGTCTTGTCCAGAAACTGGCTCCTGAAGTTCAACCCCATCAAGTGCAAAGTCGTAAAGACTGGGGAAAGGCAACGAAGACCGCAGACAGAGTACAGTATAGCTAGACAAAGACTACAAAATTCACTCAAGGAAAAGGATCTTGGGGCGAGTATAATACCGAGCACATCTCCTTAGGGACTAATCAACCAAATAACTGCTGCAGCATATGGGAGTCTAGCAAACCTAAGAATAGCATTCCGACATCTCAGTAAGGAATCGTTCAGGACTCTGTACATCGTGTACGTCAGGTCCATATGAGAGTACGCAGCACCAGTTGGGAACCCACACCTAGCCAAACTCGTCAGGAAATTAGAGAAAGTGTAAAGATTTGCAACAAGACTAGTTCAAGAGCTAAGGGAAATGGCATACGAAGAATGTTTAAGGGAAATCGGCCTGAAGACTCTGGAGGACAGGAGGGTTAGGGTAGACATGATAACGACATACAAAATACTGCGAGGAACTGACAAGGTGGAGAGAGACAGGATGTTCCAGAGATGGGACACAGAAACAAGGGGTCACAATTGGAAGATGAAGACTCAGATGAGTCAAAGAGATGTTAGGAAGTGGAAAAGTCTGGGAAGTGATGTATTGGAGGCAGGAACCATACATGGTTTTAAGAAGAGGTATGATGATGCTCATGGAGCAGGGAGAGAGAGGACCTAGTAGCGATCAGTGAAAAGGCTGGGCCAGGAGCTATGTATCGACCCCTGCAACCACAAATAGGTGAGTACAAATAGATGAGTACACACACACACACACACACATACACACACACACACAGAGGCGCGTTAGAGTGTAGTGGGACACAAGGCTCCGTGAATCTTAGTGTTTTTAGGTGGTACATTAGCTGCTAGAGAAGCCAGTGGTAGTGACAGGGTCAGTGAACAACCCTACAAGTGATAACCAAAGATATTAACTAAAAAAAATGCGAGAGAAAGCCTGAAATTACAAAAGAAAATTTGAAAGTGCCAAATCGTTTGAGGCCTAGCAGGCACTGTTGCCACACGGGTACAAATATATATACGAAGTATAAAGCGAGTGACGAAAGTTAAAAGGTCAAGAGTTAAGAGAGGTTGGTTAACAAGCAACATGTGGGGTAGTATACAGCGAGAGTGACCAAGTTAACAAGAAAACGAAGAAAAGAAAAAACAAAAACAAAAATATATAACCAGGGAAGGTGGCAGGCAGTAGGCCTCCTCCAGGAAGTGGTGACGTCATAGGTTGGGTATCATTATAAATAAGTGTAACGTACCAAAAGTGAAGAGTAATTTACAAAAGTGAAAATACTTGAGGAACGTGTGGTGTATGAGTATAAATGGATATACTTTATCATGGGTGAAGGATTTCGAAGAAAGTCTTAGAGGTCAATGCAGTACGACAACAAGGAGGCAGAAGCAGAACTTGTCCACCACCACTGCCAGCCGCAAGTACACTCGCCTAGTTTTGGTTGCATGTTGTGTCGGAAGTACTGGTCTCTGACACTGGTAGCTAAGGGTCACTCACTCCTGCCAGCTATTACCTGAACTAGAGTAAAAACAACATTGATAAGGTGGAGATAGGATTGATGAATGTGTGGGAAACTAGTGAGGGACATCAAACACACACACACACATACACACACACACACACACGGGTTTAGGCACTGTAGAGCTGAGTAGAGTATCATAACTTTTAGATTTACTAGTATTAGTAAATATAAGTAAATATAAATATAAGTATTAGTAAATAGAAGTGAGGAGTATTTTCTGGGACACAAACATAGATGCGTGGGCATACAAACACAGCACAAGGGTTTCACACCTTCTGAAAGCTGATATGACACATCCTCTCTCCCTCCCTCTTAAACCATATACACACACACATACATACAATAATAATCCATACATACAATAATAATTCAACTGATAGTAATTTTAAGCTCACATAGACAGTGACAAGGAAACCAAGGGATTGGGTACATTGGCAGTACATACGTGGGTACATAAGGACAGTAAGGATACATAACGACTAACGTGGGTAGACAGCCCCTACCACCATTCCCCTGCCTCTATCACCTCCCTCACTCATCCCCTCTCCCTTCCCAGACCTTTCCGCTCTTCCACCCACCCACTTCCCTACACTCTCACTCTACCTCTCACTCTACCTCACACACTCCCTTGCCCCTGACTCTCTCCCCTCTCTTACACTCTCACACTCACACACTCTCACATTCAATCTCTCCCTCTCACACACTCACTATCTCACACACTATATCCCCATCTCTCTTCCCACCTCTCTCTCTCTCCCTATCTCTCTCTTGCCCCATCTCTCTCCCCATCTCTCTCTCTCCCTCTCCCCAGCTCTCCTCTCTCATCTGTCTCCCCATCTCTCTCCCTCTCCCCATCCATCTCTCTCCCCAGCTCTCCCTCCCTCCCCAGCTCTCCCTCCCTCCCCATCTCTCCCTCTCTTATCTCTCTTTCTCTACCCTTCCCTCCCCTTCTCCTGGTCCCCGAATCCTCTCTCTCTCTCTCTCCCCACCTCTGCATATCTCTCCTCCACCCTTCTCCCTCTAGTCCCCAAATCATCTCTCTCTCTCTCTCCCCATCTCTCTCCCTCTACCCATCCCTCTCTCCCCATCTCCCTCCCCCCATCTCTCCCTCTCTTCTTATCTCACTTTCTCTACCCTTCCCTCCCCCTCCTAGTCCCCAAATCCTCTCTCTCTCTCTCCCCACCTCTGCATATCTCTCCTTCTCCACCATTCCCTCCCCCTTCTCCCTCTAGTACCCAAATCCCCTCTCTCCCCATCTCTACCTGTCTCCCTCTCTCTCTAGTCCCCTAATCCCCCTCTCTCTCTGTATCTACCTCTCCCTTCCTCTTGCACTCCCAAAAAAAAAAAAAAAAAAAAAAAAATGGTGGTAGGGACTCGCAGGACCCAGGGTCCAGAGGAGAACGGCTCTGGTAAGGAAGAATGGATGAAAGAGCAGTGCAAAAGGATGGAACAAGAGTGGAGAGAAAACTAGGAGAGCTTTCTGCAAAGATGGAGAGAGAGCTTTCTGTGAAACTGGAAAAGAGGTTGGAGGAGGAGAAGAAGAACTGGGAGGCACAAGCTGAAGATGCAGTAGCCAGGATAAGGGGCCTAGAAGATGAGGTAAACAGGCTGAAGCAGGTTACAGGGTATTGACCAGTAAAGACACAGCATCAAGGGGCCCATCGGGAAGGAAGATGTAACTTACGCTATGGCCGTATCTGCCTACCAAGCAGGGCCAAGGAGCGAAGAGGGTGAGCAGCTGAGAGCAGGTGGAGGGGAATAGGGCAAATGCAGAGGAACGATCATGCCACCAAGAGCAACAGGAAAAAGAAGGGAGAAACAGGAGCCTGAGCTGCAGAGGGAAAGGCAATGGGAGGAGGAGAGGGCAAAGGCAGTGTTTATTCATGGGCTGAAGGAGAGTGAGGAAGGACACACACTGAAAGACGGCAGGCAGAAAGAAAGGAGATTGAGAGCATACTCAAAGAAATAGGTGAAGAAGACATGTCCGAGATTGTAAATTTTCAGAGATAGGGGTACTCGAAGGGAGAAAACGACCGCTCAAGCTGATTCTCAGGACAGAAACAGAGAGACAGAATCCTCCAAGAGAAACCACGATTGAAGGAAACGGAAGAATACAGGAGGTGTTCCTAGACCGGGACAGAACAAAAACAGAACGACAGCAGCTGAGGGAGAGGACACAAAGGCGAAAGGAGCGAGGAGGAGGGACAAGGACAGAATCAGTAGAGGACAACCAGAGCAGGGCGGAGCAACAAGAACAAGCACACACAGAACCATCCCAAACACCCAACAACCAAGCACACTATCCCAACACAAACTACAACCAACAATCTCAGCCTCCACCCAACACTCCACTATAGAATCCCACAGTACACCACCAGGTCCCCACCCTCACAGACCCCAAAACACAGTAGTAGAGAGGAAACTGAAGGTATGGTACACCAATGCTGATGGAATAACAAATAAGTGGGAGGAGTGGCACGAAAGAGTCAAAGAGGCATCACCGGACATAATAGCTCTCACAGAAACCAAGCTCACAGGTATGATAACAGATGCCATCTTTCCAATGGGATACCAGATCCTGAGGAAAGACAGAGGGAACAGAGGGGTGGAGGAGTGGCACTGCTGATCAAAAACCGATGGGATTTTGACGAGATGGAGAGAGGAGACGGAGGAGAAGCTGGGGATTACATAGTAGGGATGCTACAGTCTGGAGGTCCCAAGGTGGTAATTGCAGTGATGTATAACCCACCACAGAACAGCAGGAGGCAGAGGCAAGAGTATGATGAGAGTAACAGAGCGATGATTGACACTCTGGCAGAAGTGGCCAGAAGGGCTCGCCGAGCAGGGCGAAGCTACTGATCATGGGTGACTTCAACCATAAGGAAATTGATTGGGAGAACTTGGAGCCACATGGGGGCCAAGAAACGTGGAGGGCTAAGATGCTGGAGGTGGTACTGGAAAATCTCATGTACCAACACGTAAGGGACACTACCAGAGAGAGAGGAAATGACGAACCAGCGAGACTGGACCTAGTATTCACCCTGAGTAGTGCAGATATTGAGGACATCACACATGAAAGCCCCTTGGGGCCAGTGATCATATGGTTCTAAGTTTCGAATACATAGTAGAGTTACAAGTGGAGGGGAAGCAGGAAGGGCTGCACAAATGAAGCCAAACTACAAGAAAGGTGACTATGTGGGCATGAGGAACTTCCTGCACAGAGTTCAGTGGGACAGAGAGATGGCAGGGAAGTCAGTAGACGAGATGATGGAATATATGACAACAATTTGCAAGGAAGCTGAGGAGAGGTTTATACCCAAGGGTAACAGGAGAAGCGAAAAAGACAGGATGAGCCCATGGTTCACCCAAAGGTGCAGGGAAGCCAAAACCAAGTGTGCAAGGGAATGGAAGAGGTACAGAAGGCAAAGAACCCCGGAGAATAAGGAGAGCAGTCGTAGAGCCAGAAATGAATATGCACAGATCAGAAGGGAGGCCCAAAGACAGTACGAGAATGACATAGCAGCAAAAGCCAAATCTGACCCAAAGCTGCTGTACAGCCACATCAGGAGGAGAACAACAGTCAAGGACCAGGTGATCAGGCTGAGGAAGGTAGGAGGAGGTCACAAGAAATGACCGGGAAGTGTGTGAGGAGCTCAACATGAGATTCAAAGAGGTGTTCACAGAGGAGATAGAAGGGCCTCCAGAAAGGAGGAGAGGTAGGGTACACCATCAAGTGCTGGACACAATACACACAAATGAGGAGGAAGTGAAGAGGCTACTAAGCGAGCTAGATACTTCAAAGGCGATGGGCCAGATAACATCTCTCCATGGGTCCTGAGAGAGGGAGCAGAGGAGCTATGTGTACCCCTAACAACGATCTTCAACACATCTATCGAAACAGGGCAACTACCTGAGGTTTGGAAGACAGCAAATGTAGTTCCAATTTTTAAAAAGGAGACAGGAACGTAGCACTAAACTACAGACCAGTGTCACTGACATGTATTGTATGCAAGGTCATGGAGAAGATAGTCAGGAGAAGGGTGGTTGAGCACCTAGAAAGGAATGAGCTTATCAACGACGGCCAACACGGTTTCAGGGACGGGAAATCCTGTGTCACAAACCTACTGGAGTTCTACGACAGGGTGACAGCGATAAGGCAAGAGAGAGAGGGGTGGGTAGATTGCATATTCTTGGATTGTAAGAAGGCGTTTGACACAGTTCCACACAAGAGATTAGTGCAGAAGCTGGAGGACCAGGCAGGGGTAACAGGGAAGGCACTACATTGGATCAGGGAATACCTGTCAGGGAGACAGCAGCGAGTCATGGTACGTGGCGAGGTGTCAGAGTGGGCGCCGGTGACGAGCGGGGTTCCACAGGGGTCAGTCCTGGGACCAGTGCTGTTTCTGGTATTTGTGAACGACATGACGGAAGGAATAGACTCCGAAGTGTCCCTGTTTGCAGATGATGTGAAGTTGATGAGAAGAATTCAATCGGACGAGGACCAGGCAGAACTACAAAGGGATCTGGACAGCCTGCAAGCCTGGTCCAGCAACTGGCTCCTGGAGTTCAACCCCACCAAGTGCAAAGTCATGAAGATTGGGGAAGGGCAAAGAAGACCGCAGACGGAGTACAGCCTAGGGGCCAGAGACTGCAAACCTCAATCAAGGAAAAGATCTTGGGGTGAGTATAACACCAGACACATCTCCTGAGGCGCACATCAACCAAATAACTGCTGCAGCATATGGGCGCCTAGCAAACCTAAGAACAGCATTCCGACATCTTAATAAAGAATCGTTCAGGACCCTGTACACTGTGTACGTTAGGCCCATATTGGAGTATGCAGCACCAGTTTGGAACCCACACCTAGCCAAGCATGTGAAGAAGCTCGAGAAAGTGCAAGGTTTGCAACAAGACTAGTCCCGGAGCTAAGGGTATGTCCTACGAGGGGAGGTTAAGGGAAATCGACCTGACGACACTGGAGGACAGGAGAGATAGGGAGACATGATAACAACATATAAGATACTGAGAGGAATTGACAAAGTGGACAGAGACAGAATGTTCCAGAGATGGGACACAACAACAAGGGGACACAGATGGAAGTTGAAGACTCAGATGAATCACAGAGATGTTAGGAAGTATTTCTTCAGTCACAGAGTTGTCGGGAAGTGGAATAGTTTAGGAAGCGATGTAGTGGAGGCAGGCTCTATACATAGCTTTAAGCAGAGGTATGATAAAGCTCATGGCGCAGGGAGAGTGACCCAGTAGCGGCCAGTGAAGAGGCGGGGCCAGGAGCTTTGACTCGACCCCTGCAACCACAACTAGGTGAGAACAACTAGGTGAGCACACACACATCAACACATCAACCATCAACCAAATAACTGTTGCAGCATACGGGCGCCTAGCAAACCTAAGAACAGCATTCCGACATCTTAATAAAGAATCGTTCAGGACCCTGTACACTGTGTACGTTAGGCCCATACTGGAGTATGCAGCACCAGTTTGGAACCCACATTTATCCAAGCACGTAAAGAAGCTAGAGAAAGTGCAAAGGTTTGCAACAAGACTAGTCCCGGAGCTAAGGGGTATGTCCTACGAGGAGAGGTTAAGGGAAATCGACCTGACGACACTGGAGGACAGGAGAGATAGGGAGGACATGATAACGTCATATAAAATACTGAGAGGAATTGACAAGGTTGACAGAGACAGAATGTTCCAAAGATGGGACACAGCAACAAGGGGACACAGTTGAAAGTTGAAGACTCAGATGAATCACAGAGATGTTAGGAAGTATTTCTTCAGTCACAGAGTGGTCGGGAAGTGGAATAGCTTGGGAAGCGATGTAGTGGAGGCAGGTTCCATACACAGCTTTAAGAAGAGGTATGATAAAGCTCATGGCGGAGGGAGAGTGACCCAGTAGCGGCCAGTGAAGAGGCGGGGCCAGGAGCTATGTATCGACCCCTGCAACCACAACTAGGTGAGTACAACTAGGTGAGTACACACATATACACATACAAACACACACACACACACACACACACACACACACACACACACACACACACACACACATACACACACACACACACACACACACACACACACACACATGCACACACAAACGCGGATGGAATTACGAATAAGTATGAAGAGTGGAATGAAAGAATAGATGAGGCATCCCCAGACATCATAGCGGTCACAGAAACTAAACTAAATGAGACAGTATCAGATGCAATCTTCCCACAGGGATATCAGATCCTGAGGAAAGATAGGAGGAGCAGGGGGGAGGAGGCCAGTGACCATATGGTGCTTAGCTTTGAGTACATTGTAGAGCTACAGGTGGAGAGGGAAAACAGTACCGATAGAGACAAACTAGACTTTAAAAGAGGAAACTACACGGGCATGAGGATTTTCCTGCAGGACGTTCAGTGGGAAAGGGAAATGGAAGGACTGACAATAAATGAAATGATGGAATACGTAGGGGCAAAGTGCAAGGAGGCAGAGGAACGGTTTATACCCAGAGGCAAAGGATTAAATGGGAAGGCCAGAAAGAGCCCCTGGTTTACCCAAAGGTGGAGGGAGGCAAAGACTCAGAGTATCAGAGAATGGAAACTGTACAGAAGGCAAAGAACCCAAGTAAACAAAGAGATTAGTAAAGGAGCTAGAAACGAGTATGCACAAGTACGGAGGGAGGCCCAGAAACAGTACGAAAATGACATAGCATCGAAAGTTAAGTCCGACCCGAAACTGATGTACAGTCACATCAGAAGGAAGACAACAGTCAAGGACCAGGTGATAAGGCTGAGGAGAGAAGATGGGGAACTCACAAGTAATGATCAAGAGGTATGTGAGGAGCTCAATTTGAGGTTTAAGGAAGTATTCACAATGGAGGAAGGAAGGCAGCTGGGTAGACAGGACGTGGTTCGTCACCAACAAGGGATGTACCAAGTGCTAGAGGGCATACACACAACTGAGGAGGAAGTGAAGCAGTTACTCAGTGACCTCAATACCTCAAAGGCAATGGGTCCGGACAATATCTCCCCGTGGGTTCTTCGGGAAGGAGCTGAGGTACTGAGTGTGCCACTTACCATAATATTCAACACATCCCTTGAAACTGGGCAGCTACCTGAGGTATGGAAGAAGGCCAACGTAGTCCCCATTTTTAAAAAAAGGAGACAGAAAAGAGGCACTAAACTATAGACCGGTGTCACTTACATGTATAGTGTGCAAAGTCCTGGAGAAAATCATCAGGAAAAGAATGGTGGAACACCTTGAGCTGAACAGGATAATAAACACCAGACAGCACGGATTCCGGGAAGGCAAATCCTGTGTAACAAACCTCCTAGAGTTCTATGATAAAGTAACAGAGGTAAGGCAGGAGAGAGAAGGGTGGGTTGATTGCATTTTCCTGGACTGGAGGAAGGCCTTCGACACAGTTCCTCACATGAGATTAGTAAAGAAGTTGAAAGAACAAGCAGGTATAACAGGAAGGGCACTGGAATGGATCAGGGAATACCTCAAAGGGAGACAACAACGGGTCATGGTGCGTGGTGAGGTATCACAATGGGTGCCTGTGACGAGCGGTGTACCGCAGGGGTCAGTCATAGGACCAGTGTTATTCCTGGTATATGTAAATGACATGACGGACGGGATAGACTCAGAAGTGTCTCTATTCGCGGATGATGTGAAAATAATGAGGAGAATCACATCGGAAGAGGACCAGGCATGGCTGCAAACAGACCTGGACAAGCTCGACATCTGGTCTAGCAATTAGCTTCTTGAATTCAATCCCTCCAAATGCAAAGTCATGAGGATCGGAGAAAGGCAAAGAAGACCGCTGACAGAGTACAAGCTAGGCGGACAAAGGCTACAAACCTCGGCAAAGAAGAAAGACCTTGGAGTGAGTATAACGCCAAGCACGTCTCCGGAGGCACACATCAACCAGATAACTGCGGCAGCATATGGGCGACTGGCAAACCTAAGATTAGTGTTCCGTTACCTTAACAAGGAATCGTTCAAGACACTGTATACCGTGTACGTCAGGCCCATACTAGAATATGCAGCACCAGTCTGGAACCTACACCTGGTCAAGCACGTAAAGAAACTAGAGAAAGTGCAAAGGTTTGCGACAAGGTTAGTTTCACAACTCAGGGGTCTGTCTTATGAAGAAAGATTGAGGGAAATAGGACTAACAACACTGGAGGAAAGAAGGGTCAGAGAAGACATGATAACGACATACAAAATACTGCGGGGAATTGACAAGGTAGATAGTGACAGGATGTTTCAGAGAGGGAACACAGAAACAAGGGGACACAACTGGAAGCTGAAGACTCAGATGAGTCAAAGGGATGTCAGGAAGCATTTCTTCAGCCACAGAGTAGTCTGGAAGTGGAATAGTCTAGAGAAAGATATAGTGGAGGCAGGAACCATACATAGTTTTAAGACAAGGTATGATAAAGCTCATGGAGCAGGGAGAGCAGAGACCCAGTAGCAGACAGAGAAGAGGCTGGGCCAGGAGCTGAGTCTCGACCCCTGCAACCACAATTAGGTGAGTACAATTAGGTGAGTACACATACTCATACATACACACATGCTCAGCGAGGCAATTTGAATAATGGTAAAAATTCATGTTTCTTGGAGTGACGTGGCGCTGTTCATCAAGTCTGGCAACCTTATACACAAGTCGTCTTACAAGTCGAAGCTCTGAAAAAATCATGCTACCTGAAGAGTTATGTTTCTGATTGTTAATACAAGTGCAATATTATTCCTGTCATTAAAAATTGTGATGTTCTCATCGTCAATAAAACCCAGAATAATCACATTAAGGACAAATTACTGATGAGGTCTTTGATGAGGACGCTCGTTAGTGCCTGCATCCCTGATGAGCCACCACTGAAGGAAGATAACGCAAGCAGAAGGAATCAAGTTTGATGGGTAGTCTCGCGAAGGAGCTTTACTTCCCTCCGTGAATGATGTTATCTGAGACTAAGTAGGAGAGGCTGGGATAATGTTGCAAGGCCAAAGGCGTCTCAGACTAATCCCGGAACTGAGTGGTAGAGCTTTGGAATCGCATTCCAAAGGATTTGGGTTCGAATCTTGAACTTGTAGAGACAGATGTTCAAATCTCCTGCCCCTGTTCCACAAATAATTAATAGATTATATAATGCTTATCTCCTCCCACGTTGTGTTCCTATTCCCCGAATATCTAATAAGTATCTGGATGATACTCGCATGTTCTCTTAGAAGTAAATAGGTAAAGGTATCACATTACCTACTGAAGTGTGTGACTGCAATAAAGTGTCATTCTCCTTTCAATTTGATCGGGTAAAAAAATTCGTCTGGTGCTGACATCTGTCAGCATCCAGAGAAACGTTGGCAGAGGACTCGTGGCCCTGGAGGTATAAGTATTTTCACCTAAACAATTACGTTCCACGTTGTATAAATATATGGTAATTATTTTACTTTCACTTTTTTAGCTTTTTAAGATATTTTATGCAATGAAGATATCTTTCGACTAGTCATGTACTGGATTTATGGAGTTAAAAGTAAATCCCCTCTGAGGTTGAATAATAATGGACTTAAATACAGTGGAAAGAAATGTTGCAACACGTTCAACATAGTGTGGTTGTATGTTGCAACACGTTCAACATAGTGTGGTTGTATGTTGCAACACGTTCAACATAGTGTGGTTGTATGTTACAACACGTTCAACATAGTGTGGTTGAATGTTGCAACACGTTCAGCATAGTGTGGTTGAATGTTGTAACACGTTCAACATAGTGTGGTTGAATGTTGCAACACGTTCAGCGTAGTGTGGTTGAATGTTGTAACACGTTCAGCATAGTGTGGTTGTATGTTGCAACACGTTAAACATAATGTGGTTGAATGTTGCAACACGTTCAGCATAGTGTGGTTGAATGTTGCAACACGTTCAACATAGTGTGGTTGAATGTTGCAACACGTTCAACATAGTGTGGTTGAATGTTGCAACACGTTCAACATAATGTGGTTGAATGTTGCAACACGTTCAGCATAGTGTGGTTGAATGTTGCAACACGTTCAACATAGTTTGGTTGAATGTTGCAACACGTTCAACGCAGTGTGGTTGGATGTTGCAACACGTTCAACATAATGTGGTTGAATGTTGTAACACGTTCAGCATAGTGTTATTGAATGTTGCAACACGTTCAACATAGTGTGGTTGAATGTTGCAACACGTTCAGCATAGTGTGGTTGAATGTTGCAACACGTTCAATATAGTGTGGTTGTATGTTGCAACACGTTCAACATAATGTGGTTGAATGTTGCAACACGTTCAACAGTGTGGTTGAATGTTGCAACACGTTTAGCATAGTGTGGTTGTATGTTGCAACACGTTCAACATAGTGTGGTTGAATGATGCAACACGTTGAACATAGTGTGGTTGAATGTTGCAACACGTTCAACATAGTGTGGTTGAATGATGCAACACGTTCAACATAGTGTGGTTGAATGTTGCAACACGTTCAACATAGTGTGGTCGAATGTTGCAACACGTTCAACATAGTGTGGTTGAATGATGCAACACGTTCAACATAGTGTGATTGAATGATGCAACACGTTCAACATAGTGTGGTCGAATGTTGCAACACGTTCAACATAGTGTGGTTGAATGATGCAACACGTTCAACATAGTGTGGTTGAATGATGCGACACGTTCAACATAGTGTGGTTGAATGTTGCAACACGTTCAACATAGTGTGGTTGAATGTTGCAACACGTTCAACATAATGTGGTTGAATGTTGCAACACGTTCAACATAGTGTGGTTGAATGTTGTAACACGTTCAACATAGTGTGGTTGAATGTTGCAACACGTTCAACATAGTGTGGTTGAATGTTGCAACACGTTCAACATAGTGTAGTTGAATGTTGTAACACGTTCAACATAGTGTGGTTGAATGTTGCAACACGTTCAACATAGTGTGGTTGAATGTTGTAACACGTTCAACATAGTGTGGTTGAATGTTGCAACAAGTTCAACATAGTGTGGTTGAATGTTGCAACACGTTCAACATAGTGTGGTTGAATGTTGCAACCGTTCAACATAGTGTGGTTGAATGTTGCAACACGTTCAACATAGTGTGGTTGAATGTTGCAACACGTTCAGCATAGTGTGGTTGAATGAAACCGTTGTAGCAGATGTTCACCAGTCTGAAGGCAAAACTCGTATATTAATGTGAGAAATATTCCAAAACTCTACAGATGTGTTATAGATATAAATAACTTTTTTTCAGAAGTAAGATGATTCAGAGACTTTTATTTTCGCAAGAAATTAGAAGATGGATAGAAATTAGAATAAATGAAGCGATTAATGTGCAGGTTCATAAGCTACCAAAATCAGTTGATATAGAAGTTCTTATAGATAACTTTCATCTTGCAGTAAAATAACGTCTTCTTAAGTTTGTTTAGGACATAAACGATTACACAAATAAGTGCAAGCAAGCTAGAGGACTTAAGAACTAAGGATTGAAATATTTTTGAGTCACCAGTATTGCCAATACAGAAATAATATCTGAGAATCTCAGGTCTTCATGTGATACGCTTATAATAGAGGAAAAAGCTGATTTTTTTAGATATCGAGATGCTTATAATTTATGTTAAGTTCGGAAAACCCTTAATTAAAGGAAATGTAAAAATATGATAGAAAAAGAGAATTTTACATATCAGATACGAAATGAAGTTAGGTGGAGAACTACACATTGTCCTGTGATTCAATTCACAATTTCGATCCGATTCTACATTACTCTGAATAAGATTTTTTCTGGCAGTTATGGTTGAGCATCGTAGTACAGTCTAAAGAAAGTCTCTGAGGTTAATGACCCTATCACTGTGACTACATATGACCCCTACGAAATGATAAAACTAAGCAAATGCTTTCGCAGGAGGACCCTAACAACACTTAAATCTGAACAATTAGCATGCATGATAATTTACAAGACAAATTAACAGAATCTTGAAGGAAAGTTATCTTAAATATAAATTAAATATAAAGGCCGCTTTTGAGTTGCTTTAGTATCATCTCGATACATCACTTAATAAACTGAGCAATCAAATATACTGTGGAAATATACAGAAACATTTTGGAACCTTAGGATAGTGAACTCTGGGAACCAAAACATCGGGATGAGTGATTTTTTTCAAGAACTAAAAATATTTTATCAATAAGAAAGTAAAGTAAAATTCATAACAGTTCTTACACAATTAGATGTAGTCCCAAGGCTTACCAAGGCTCAGTTAAGTGTTATAACTGGTTAATATATCAGCAATTTTACAAGGTGCTAGTAGCGAGGTGAGAGAGGCTATAGCCTTATGAATAACATTAAAACGAAATTACAAACTAGATTGAAGTAAATTCATTTAGATATATGTATGAAGCAGGAGGAGTCGGGATCACAGTTGAACCATCCACTGTGATCCAGTTATTACAATATATTTGGAGTTTTGGTGCATCTTTTGCTTTCAGAGAAAATATACACTTTGCTTCAAGAATTCCTCTTCCTCCTTAACGTAATACTTTCAGCAAGATTATGTTTCTCCACATGTTATAGTGTAATACGAATGTTTCTCCACATGTTATAGTGTAATACGAATGTTTCTCCACATGTTATAGTGTAATACGAATGTTTCTCCACATGTTATAGTGTAATACGAATGTTTCTCCACATGTTATAGTGTAATACGAATGTTTCTCTACATGTTATAGTGTAATACGAATGTTTCTCCACATGTTATAGTGTAATACGAATGTTTCTCCACATGTTATAGTGTAATACGAATGTTTCTCTACATGTTATAGTGTAATACGAATGTTTCTCTACATGTTATAGTGTAATACGAATGTTTCTCCACATGTTATAGTGTAATACGAATGTTTCTCTACATGTTATAGTGTAATACGAATGTTTCTCTACATGTTATAGTGTAATACGAATGTTTCTCCACATGTTATAGTGTAATACGAATGTTTCTCTACATGTTATAGTGTAATACGAATGTTTCTCTACATGTTATAGTGTAATACGAATGTTTCTCTACATGTTATAGTGTAATACGAATGTTTCTCCACATGTTATAGTGTAATACGAATGTTTCTCTACATGTTATAGTGTAATACGAATGTTTCTCCACATGTTATAGTGTAATACGAATGTTTCTCTACATGTTATAGTGTAATTCGAATGTTTCTCTACATGTTATAGTGTAATACGAATGTTTCTCTACATGTTATAGTGTAATACGAATGTTTCGGTACATGTTATAGTGTAATACGAATGTTTCTCCACATGTTATAGTGTAATACGAATCTTTCTCCACATGTTATAGTGTAATACGAGTGTTTCTCTACATGTTATAGTGTAATACGAATGTTTCTCCACATGTTATAGTGTAATACGAATGTTTTTCTACATGTTTTAGTATAATACGAATGTTTATCTACATGTTATAGTGTAATACGAATGATTTTCTACATGTTTAGTGTAATAGGAATGTTTCTCTACATGTTATAGTGTAAAACGAATGCTCTTACTGAAATGATAAGCACTTGTAGAATGTTATAGTCAAAGTATAATACAACAACTGTAAATAAAGGAAAATATACTATAAATACAAGAGGTATGGATTTATGTGATGAAAATAAACGGAAATACATAGTATATTATATTGTTAAATACATAAATATCCCGTATATAAGAGACTGATGACGACGTTTCGATCTGACTTGGACCATTATCTAGTCGGTCCAAGTCGGACCGAAACGTCTTCATAAGTTTCCTTCTCCCTTGTGCTTGTTATTTGTGAATTGTTCTCACCTCGGTATTATGCCTTTTTATTCCTCCTGTTAAAAAGTAAAGATGAGCGTTGAAAATCCGCCTTAGTGAAGTCCGTTTAGCGCGGTGTTCTTACCATGATTAGCTGTAGTGAAATGCTGGTAAGGGGGGAAATGAAGTCGTTGGAAAGAGATTTAGCTGTAATAATACTTGAAGACACTTGGAAGGAATACAGTGGCAATGATACACTTCAAATACCAATGCAATGAATGCAAGTTTGACAGCTTCTCCATCATAATTAAAATGAAAAAGGAAATCTGTTTTTTTTTCCGAAAATTAAAAATCGTGAAATGCTGCCTATCCATTTTTGTTTTGATGTAGGAAAAAGTCAGAATAGAAGAAGCTTGTGCATAGGAGACGAAAGTTTTTAGTGTTACGAGGTTAAGTTCCAAAAAATAGGGGTTAGCAAGCGAATAAATGGTCCATAGATGACGGAAGTCGAATATGAGGCGTGTCTTGAACGGAACCTCTGTTAGTTAGCTATTTTTCGTGAAAATTCTATGGCATATTGTAGACCATGACCACCATAAAAAAGAGGACTGATACAAATAAATTTAACCGAAAAATATGTTCCAGCAGAGGCAACATTAAAGAAAAAACTATCTCACCCAAGACACTGTTGCATTTGATTCCTGATAAACTAGGAAGAAAAACGATTAATATAAGAACACCTAAGAATAGTAAAGAAATCAGCCGCAGTTATAAGAAATGTTTAGTGTATACTGTAACAGTAAAGAATATTCCCCACCCGACGATCTTCTTAGTGATGTAAGAAAACTGATGCCTCTATCCTTTCAAGAGTTTTTGAAAGATGACATCTTATCAGACATGAAATAAATTAGTAGAGATATAGAGGAAAAATAAATGTTATGTCATAACCCTCAACATCAATTCTGCCGTCAGAGCCTCGATCTTACCAAATGTAGACTCATCTCTGTAGCGCACTCTATATACACAGAGTTTTAGACTCAAAGTTTGGCCGTCTGCGCCTCATGTGAAGACACTGCTCTGCTGGAACCTGAAGCTCTGCGCCTCATGTGAAGACACTGCTCTGCTGGAACCTGAAGCTCTGCGCCTCATGTGAAGACACTGCTCTGCTTGAACCTGAAGCTCTGCGCCTCATGTGAAGACACTGCTCTGCTGGAACCTGAAGCTCTGCGCCTCATGTGAAGACACTGCTCTGCTGGAACCTGAAGCTCTGCGTCTCATGTGAAGACACTGCTCTGCTTGAACCTGAAGCTCTGCGCCTCATGTGAAGACACTGCTCTGCTTGAACCTGAAGCTCTGCGCCTCATGTGAAGAAACTGCTCTGCTTGAACCTGAAGCTCTGCGCCTCATGTGAAGTAACTGCTCTGCTTGAACCTGAAGCTCTGCGCCTCATGTGAAGTAACTGCTCTGCTTGAACCTGAAGCTCTGCGTCTCATGTGAAGAAACTGTTCTGCTTGAACCTGAAGCTCTGCGTCTCATGTGAAGAAACTGTTCTGCTTGAACCTGAAGCTCTGCGTCTCATGTGAAGAAACTGCTCTGCTTGAACCTGAAGCATCGGCCGTCAAGCAGAACTTAATAGAAATTATTCATCGACACTTTTCACAGATTTTTTCCCGGCAATGCCGACTGTCACGTGTAAATTTTTGACAATTATAATACGATTGATTGACTGAGAAGCATAGAGTGCTTCACCTGATCTAAATATTTGCTTAGATATTCTTGCAATTCCAACTGTTAAGTCTATGCTTCCAGTGGAATCTTAAACTTCCGTTACCCAAATTCCAATGAAGGATTAATAAAATTATGTTGAACACAAATGTAATATTTTGGACGTGTGAAAAATGGGAACATATCCCAAATTATCATGTTCGACTTGATTTATGGGTGTAATGACAAATCGTAATTAAAATTACTCTAATTTATTAATTGGCAGGTAGTATTAGCGAAACAATATAGACAGCATCAAGTTTTGCTTCTGAAAAATGTCAAGAAATGAGCCAAAGAATATGATGCATAAGCTCAAGATAGTGAACTGAATCTTCTAATGTACTAGCGAGACTTAGAAGTTTCTATTTGTTGATGTTGTTTATGGGTTTCAATGGTCACATCATGGCAGGCAGTGGCTCAAATCTGCTGACAGGTCAAGGAATCTAGGATTCAAGAATTTGTCACTTCAAAATATAATAATGAGGAGGAGGAAAGACAGCCTAGGGAATAATAGAGAGAGACTGAACACATAAAAAAAAAGCATACCGCGGGTGAGTCTTGAACCCGCGGTAGACATTCTTAAAACACCAGACCGACGCATTAGCCACTGGGCCAGCTGGCTACAATAAGATTTATCCAAATAGGTATATTCATGCACCATAGGAAGGTCTGTAAAATTCGTCTGTAAAAACTTGCATTTGTGGTCACAGTGGTGCCTATGCTAACATTCCTATGGTGTATAAATATACTTAGTTGGATGAATCTTATGGTAGCCAGCTGGCCCAGTGGCTAACGCGTCTGTCTGGAGTTTTACATGGTATGGTTTGTTTGCAATCGTGTCATTACGATTTCGTGAGTCATATCTGAATACATCGTTGGGTATACCTGGAGTATACCTGGAGAGAGTTCCGGGGGTCAACGCCCCCGCGGCCCGGTCTGTGGCCAGGCTTCATAGTAAGAGGAAGACAAAAGACTAGTGTAAGGTGAAGTTTAATTATGCATAGCATGTAGCAGACGATTCGCAAGTGATGTAAGTGCATATACCTCGTTCCAGCTCTGCTAATTATGTATACAGGGAGAGCATATACAAATTAGCGAAACTGAATGTGTGTTTGTTGTTAGCTTGATGAGTCTGATGAACAGCTGAATGTTTGTTTGTTGCTGGCTTGATGAGTGGCAGCTGGCAGGAACCCAGGGTCATCTAATCAAGTCTGGTCTGGCGCTTTGCTCTCACAGTGCAAGTTAAAATGGCATCATTGAGTCGTGGAGGCGAGTGGCGTAAATGAGTGGTTGACATTTAATGACAATATCGGTATGTAAGGAGTGTATATAATAAAAGAAGTTCTCTGTGTGGAGTTGGCTTCAAAATGTAAATGATTATTGTTAATGTGAATTTTCTAGGTTAGTACGAAGATATAAGGTGATACAGTCATGTATGTTTTCTGATAAACTGCTTGTAAACACTGGCTGAGGATAGTCATCTTTATGGAAGTAATGTTGAACTCGTTGGATCGTACGAGGAAGATCTTTGTACTGCATAATCAGCGGTGATATCTGCTACAGGAAGGTCTTCCCTGTAAAGACATTAATACCACGTATCCCTGGAAGATCTTTCTTCGTCTGTTCCTCAAGAAAACACCAGAAACAAAGCGAAGATCTTCATTCTGGAACCTTTGCAGTTTTAGTATACTAATTTAATTAGTGAATAATGACGGTATTCGACGAAAGAATGTCTTAACAATTAATTCATTAGTTTCTATTATGTGTCGGTGCTTAGTGAAAGTTGTATATCTGGTGAACATAGTCTTTGGCCAAGTTTGCTTTCTCCGTAATATATTTTACTAAGGATAAAAATCTACCTTTTTCATAGCTGAAGATCCTGTTGGTGTTTTTGACAGCAAGTGACGCAGCCCGTGTCGTAACTCCACCATTATCTTCGACGGTGGTTGCCAGACATTCTACTAAACTTATCTGAATTTTATCTGGGTAAGTTTTCTCCTCTATTTTTTCTTCCACGTTGCGGTTTGTTGCAATTTATCATTCATTATCTGTCCAGCTGTATGGGCATACAGTTGCTGCTAGCACCAGGTTGCTGCTAGCACCAGGCTGCTGCTAGCACCAGGTTGCTGCTAGCACCAGGTTGCTGCTAACACCAGGTTCCTGCTAGCACCAGGTTGCTGCTAGCACCAGGTTGCTGCTAACACCAGGTTCCTGCTAGCACCAGGTTGCTGCTAGCACCAGGGTGTAGGACACCACATGAATAACTTCATCAGCAAAATGTGATAATATTGTGTCGCAGTAAATTTTTAGCGTAAGGATAATCACGTAGATATTAACTGAGCTAAGACATGATTCCTGGTGCACTTCCACCGTAAGTGTGGACATGTCACCAGGTTTAGTGTTGAACCTGGCACGGATTCGCCTATCAGACAGAAAGTTATGCATTAATATTAAACAGACCTTATTGTGATAGGACAAATCCGACAGTTTTTTAATAATCCATCATGCCGACGACTGTGGAATACATTGTGAACCTCCCTCGTTTGCTATCAACGTTATATGACACAGTTTAATTAAACTGTTTGCTGCGTCATAAAATTATGTTAATGACATTCTGTTTTAACTCTGCCTATGAAACCCAAACAGTTTTTCTGTGAATAAATGATGAAATTTCATAGTGTATTGTAATTCCCTGCAAAGACTTTTCTAGAAAATTTTGACATGGGAGTCCAAAAGATCGACTGGTTGATAGTTTCCAGACTGTGTTTATCTTTATGAGTGTCAGAAAACTGATGCTTTAAACACTGAAGGAAGCCTGATGAGGATGATCCCAGAAGGGGATCGAAATACACAAATCAGTTAATTTTCCGAGTTTGTGCCTCCATGCGGGTTAATATTGAGCACTGACAAGTGGTCATTACAATTTAGTTATCCATAGTATTATAAATATTAAGTAAAGATAATTGTTAGTTTGCAGATGGGTACTTCCCTGTCTCGTCTGTATTGTGATGAGTCTGGTAAGAGAGTCATCCTCCCTAAGATGAGTCATGGAAGAGAGTGAAATTTTTCCATATTTTTCTCCTTCCACTGCTTAACCAAATTGTAATGATGGTTATTCAACCTGCTGCTGCTGCTGCTGCTGCTGCTGCTGCTGCTGCTGCTGGTGTTGTGTCAGATCTCAGCCCACACGATCTGTTATCTTGAAGACCATCGACATTAACAGCAGTTTCTTCGTCGTCCTCACTGACGTAATAATATGTTACGTGTACGAACTAAGTTCCGATCTCGAGGCAAACAATTAGCTGAGTTTTTTTCCAGAAACGAACGGCATGTATTGGTGTCTTTTATTAAAGAGAGTAATAACTTCCCTCCTTAGAGACTTAAGTTATATTGCTGAAGTTGATGGGTACAAGATGTTGCCTTTTCAGTTTTGACAAATGAGATTGTAATTGCTGAGTCAATGAATTATGATGGTTTTTCATATCAGTAGGTTAATCACTCAT
The DNA here is from genome assembly GCA_009830355.1 of Cherax destructor. NCBI lineage: Eukaryota > Metazoa > Arthropoda > Malacostraca > Decapoda > Parastacidae > Cherax > Cherax destructor. Next base: position 22,999 of record WNWK01011419.1, read on the forward strand.
AAGAAAGTCTTTATATGAGTAGAGTGACGTGTGGTTAGATATGACAGAATGTGGAAAGGTTTAGCTTGTCAAAGGACACCTGGAGTATACCTGGAGAGGGTTTCGGGGGTCAACGCTCCAGCGGCCCGGCTGAGTTGTTGAAGGTCTACGAAGTTTAAAGAACCTAACGGCTATCAGTCACCCGTTCACAGTGTTCAGCTCCTGCAACCAGTTCTAACTCACCGTGATCTCTCATTAGGCTGTTGACGTGTTGCAATCACAGTGCGGTTGACCTGGAGGGTGTCAGAGTTCAGCAGTTGCTGAACCTTTTCTTTGCTGCTTAGAATAAGGAGAGCCCCGTCTTACGTTGAATAAATTTGTAGTGGGGCAATAGTTGCCTGTTTATAAACTCTATTAACATTTTATTATTTTGGTCTTTTTGAATACCGTAATTAAGGAGTTTCACCATGAAGATCATTGCCCCTTTAAAAGAATCTTCTCACTTGACAAACCCTGATTTATTCCTGGTTCCTCTTCAGGGAACAGAAAGAAACCCTTGTGCATACGACATCTAGCAATCAAGAGGAAGCCTGCTCTTTGGTTTCTTACATTTACCGCCCCTGTTCACCCAACCTGTCGTCCTTGCTCACCTAACAGTAGAGACGTACCTGAGTGTAAGATCCCTAACACCTGTTGCTCGTTTTTACTTAGTAGTAAAGAGGTATCTTGGAACTAGTTTCCTTGTATCTGCAGCCTAGATGAACTTAACAGTAAAGATATACCTGTTAGTTTCCCTACATCTACCCTTGTCCACTTAACAGAAAATAAATATTTGGGTGTTAATTTATTTACAAATAATGCCTCTATTCACTTAGTAGTAAAGGGTTATCTTGGGTGTTAGACTCCTGGTACCTAGTAAAGAGGTACCTGCTGGCCTATGTTCACCAAGCAGTACACACCACACACCTGTCGCCCTTCTTCACCTAGGAATAAATAGGTACCTTGATTTTGGTTTCTACACACATGCTGCCATTGTTTAGTAAGCCGTGAAGAGGTACCTATGAGTTAGTAAAGCGAAGGTACTACGGCAACTAATGGGTATACAAAGAAAGTCTTCATTCAAGACGACGTGTTGCTCATGATCAAGCTTGATTCATCAAGACTTCATAAAACACATTGTTTAGTTGCAGGATAAGGACTTGAAGGATCTTTCAGGAGATAAGGTACACTGCTTGATTTTTCTTGCATTATCCTGATTTATTAACCTTACGAGGGTAATATTTCAGGAATCTTATTTTCTGAAAGAGAAGCGAATACATAAGAAACAAAATTGTTAGAGAGTACAGAAAATGATTATGAAGAAGAATGTCGGGAAGGAAGAAGAAACAAGGAAAGAAAGTGCATAAGAAAGAGGAAAGGAGAGCAATAGGAAATAGTGGAGATCTGAAGAAGAGAATTGTATAAGAAATTAAAATACGGTGTTGGGAAGGATGAAACAAGGTGTAAAGGGTTATATGGTCACAGTAAAGACGAAAGGAAAAGAAAAACTTAAATTCTGGAGGATGAAATATGTGAAAACAGAATTTGCTGAGGAGGGTGAAATATTTGTTTATTATGTACTCTATATTTATCTGTTGAAAGAAGCACTAGAGTATATGGATACACAAAAGACCTTGGAATTTGACCACGAAATGGTTAGCAGATGCACAAAAAGCCTACAAGCTAGGCCCACCAAAGGTTTAAGAGGTTAAAATTTGGATTTGGATTTACTGCACATAAATTTAGGATATTATTTTATATATCTGGTATCATATTTCCATTAATAAGATACTTTGATGTACCACTTAGGTTATTGTACTATCTCTATAATTCTCACTGAGTGAGGATTATAGAGTGACCATAAGGCTGACTACATACGTTGATCATCATATTCGTGTCTGCCAAACTACCAGAGGTACTTGTAACCAAGCCTAAGCCTGGCTACTACAGCATCAGTCAGTCTGGTCACATCTTAACTTGCTCCTTAGACATGCTTATGTACGTTCATATTATCATAGTGGGTTAAAGAGCTATTCAGTATATACTCGTTGTTAATTCTTATGCCTATCTCAGAGTGGTTACTCTAGCTCTAATCTAGGGAGGTGGCAACAACAGCAGATGCTGCCCTCCCAGTAGACTTCTGTTTTGATCAAGTTAAGCGGGTAATTTCTTTGTCAGCATATGCCTTTGCAAGTAATTTAACAAAGGCATTACCAAAAACTATTAGAGGGCTGAGGAGGGGTTGTTGAGGTGGTGCAGACATGTAGAGAGGTGTATAAATGTGTAGTGGAGGGGAGGAGGGGTAGGGGTCGGCGTAGGAAAGGTTGGAGGGAGGGGCATTGACTTCCAGCAAACATGCGTGAGCGTTTTAGATAGGAGCGAATGAAGACAAATGGTTTTTAGGACTTGAAGTGATGTTGGAGTGTGAGCAAAGTAACATTTATGAAGGTATTCAGGGAAACCGGCAGGCCGGACTTGAGTCCTGGAGATGGGAAGTACAGTGCCGGCACTCTGAAGGAGGGGTGTTAATGTTGCAGTTTTATAACTGTAGTGTAAGCACGCCTCTGGCAAGACAGTGATGGAGTGAATGATGATGAAAGCTTTTATTTTCGGGCCACCCTGCTTTAGTGGGAAACGGCCAATGTATTAATTAAAAAATAATAATTATTAGTTCTGAGCTTCTAGGGAGGGTCTTGCAGGTATGTAATATTAAATAAATCCATCTTCTATGATGGGTTAAATGCTGATATTGTAAGTTCTCCTAACACACTGAGAACTTCGTTTATTTTTACTGCTAGATATTTAGTAGAATTTGTACTGATAGTGTCTGGTTTCCTTTGTAACATTTCAATACCAAGTATTCAAATGTTACTTGAAACTCCAAGATCCTTCATCATTGGTAATTAAGAACGTGACTACGTTATACGTTCTATTCTCTTAAAAACTCTGACATGCTCGAGGAACTTAAAAGCCAAAGTTTGCTAAATATCACAGCGTTTAAAAGCTTTTAGTTTCTGTATAAAAATATTTTCTCTTAATTAAAAAAATACATATCAGAAAATTCATAGCAAGTCTCAGTTCATGGTTTCTAAAATGCTTGAATTCTCGTAGTCCAGTGCTAGCTCTCGAAAGCTTTCATTTAATTCCAGCGTTAAGACTCTTGAAACCCAGTGATAGTTTCCAGACTTGTATTATAGTGGTAATTTCCATAATCTTTTATTCGGCAGTGTTAGCTTTCGAATACTTGTCTATAGATCTTCAGTGAATCTTTCAGTTTTTTCCTTTATCTTGTAAGCGGATTTGTAGCCGGTAATAAATATTCCATTAAACTGGAATCTTCTCCTCACCAATTTATAATTTTAACCAATAGTTTTGTGGTTTTTAACTTAAGCCGTAGTGAGAGAAAGTGGATGAAAGGAGTATTAGGGGAAAAAGTATGAAGGGACGTGAATGAAGTTAGGAGGATTAGAGGAAGTGGATTAAGGGAGGAGGAAAAGGGGAGATGCGCGGACGTGTGGCACACCGAGTGCCTGGCCCTCGCTGGGCTGGGTGGCCCGTGTGGCGGCTTCAGTTCACTACTATCATTCATGTGAGAGGGACTTAACGCGCGGTTGTTTAATATATTACCCTCCTTCCCGTCAGCGCATACCCCAGGAAATGCAATCCGTACGCTGCTGCGTGCATAGTGATCACCTTAACTCTTTCTGTAATCCATTAGTATATCCTTCTGTTTCATGGGAGTTATAGTATGAGATTTTTTCATTAAAACAAATAGTCGTATTTTAGTTATTACTTAGTTCCAGCGACGGTAAGGGATCATATAATTTTTATCCTCTAAGACAAACAGGAGAGTTTGTTGATATCTCAACAATTTTACTTCTTGACTCAACGGCTAAGTGAATAATTTCTTATTTGAGGAAAGTTTAATGTAAAGTGAATGCACATGATGGACTGCAAGGAAACAGTTTATTATTGAGGGAATGATGGTGAAGGTGTGGAAAGAGATGTGCTGGCCCTCCAGAATGGTGGTGTTGCTGGCTCTCAACACTCTCTGGTGTGTTGCGGAAGCCATCGAAGTCTTGCCCCACCAACACCTTGCTCTCGCTAATGATATCCTCGCTCGCTACCCCGGACAGGACGACTATATAAGTAAGTACTTTGTTATTATCAAAATTGATTCATGACTTTGCGATGGTACCTTAATCGTTATTACATTTTCAAAGGTTTGCAGCAACTACAGTGACCTGAAGTACCCTTGGTACAGTGACCTGAAGTACCCTTGGTACAGTGACCTGAAGTACCCTTGGTACAGTGACTTGAAGCACCCTTGGTGCAGTGACCTGAAGTACCCTTGGTACAGTGACCTGAAGCACCCTTGGTGCAGTGACCTGAAGTACCCTTGGTACAGTGACCTGAAGCACCCTTGGTACAGTGACCTGAAGTACCCTTGGTACAGTGACCTGAAGTACCCTTGGTACAGTGACCTGAAGTACCCTTGGTGCAGTGACCTGAAGTACCCTTGGTGCAGTGACCTGAAGTACCCTTGGTACAGTGACCTGAAGTACCCTTGGTACAGTGACCTGAAGTACCCTTGGTGCAGTGACCTGAAGTACACTTGGTGCAGTGACCTGAAGTACCCTTGGTGCAGTGACCTGAAGTACCCTTGGTACAGTGACCTGAAGTACCCTTGGTACAGTGACCTGAAGTACCCTTGGTGCAGTGACCTGAAGTTCCCTTGGTGCAGTGACCTGAAGTACCCTTGGTGCAGTGACCTGAAGTACCCTTGGTACAGTGACCTGAAGTACCCTTGGTACAGTGACCTGAAGTACCCTTGGTGCAGTGACCTGAAGTACCCTTGGTGCAGTGACCTGAAGTACCCTTGGTACAGTGACCTGAAGTACCCTTGGTACAGGATAAGTTTTGTACATGCCTAATCACCATGGTCAGTGACCATACCTGGGACAGGATGACCTTGGTACATACCCACGTCACCACAGGATGTTTGCTTCATGCTACGTCACACAGGATGGTTACTTCATACTACGTCACACAGGATGACTTGCCTCTCATACTACGTCACACAGGATGACTTGCCTCTCATACTACGTCACACAGGATGACTTGCCTCTCATACTCGTCACACAGGATGACTTGCCTCTCATACTACGTCACACAGGATGACTTGCCTCTCATACTCCGTAACTCAGCAGGATTTTTCTTTCATACCCAATCCACGGGACTTCTTGCCAACTACGTCAACAATTGGATAGTTGTCCTCTCATACTTCGTCACACATGGACGACTTCCTTCATATCCGTAACACAGCAGGCTTTTCTGTCATTTCCAACCTGACAGCTTTCTTGCCATGCATAACAATTTTACAGCTTTCCTTCATTAGTAACACATGACAGCTTTCCTGTCATTAGTAACACATGACAGCTTTCCTGTCATTAGTAACACATGACAGCTTTCCTGTCATTAGTAACACATGACATCTTTCCTGTCATTAGTAACACATGACAGCTTTCCTGTCATTAGTAACACATGACAGCTTTCCTGTCATTAGTAACACATGACAGCTTTCCTGTCATTAGTAACACATGACAGCTTTCCTGTCATTAGTAACACATGACAGCTTTCCTGTCATTAGTAACACATGACAGCTTTCCTGTCATTAGTAACACATGACAGCTTTCCTGTCATTAGTAACACATGACAGCTTTCCTGTCATTAGTAACACATGACAGCTTTCCTGTCATTAGTAACACATGACAGCTTTCCTGTCATTAGTAACACATGACAGCTTTCCTGTCATTAGTAACACATGACAGCTTTCCTGTCATTAGTAACACATGACAGCTTTCCTGTCATTAGTAACACATGACAGCTTTCCTGTCATTAGTAACACATGACAGCTTTCCTGTCATTAGTAACACATGACAGCTTTCCTGTCATTAGTAACACATGACAGCTTTCCTGTCATTAGTAACACATGACAGCTTTCCTGTCATTAGTAACACATGACAGCTTTCCTGTCATTAGTAACACATGACAGCTTTCCTGTCATTAGTAACACATGACAGCTTTCCTGTCATTAGTAACACATGACAGCTTTCCTGTCATTAGTAACACATGACAGCTTTCCTGTCATTAGTAACACATGACAGCTTTCCTGTCATTAGTAACACATGACAGCTTTCCTGTCATTAGTAACACATGACAGCTTTCCTGTCATTAGTATGCCCTACATATCGGTTTTAAGTCCCGTCGTTTTCAAAATAGATTGACTATATTTGTTTAAAAGGCAAAACGATTTCGTGTTTGTGAATTCAGCTTTAATTCAGTGTCGACGAATTTACAACGTTACTTTAGGTTAGTTTTATTTTATTCAATATAAATGCTGCCGGCGCCATTTAGTTTAATATATATATTATGCACTCCATACCCATGCTGTGGGCAGTAGCCAAGTGATTGCAGAGGCACATAATGGGTCCCGGGACTGGGCTAAACAAATTACAGTGTTAATTAAATATTTGCATGTTTATATCTGGTTAAAATCGTAATGAGTTATTTATGAAGACATGAATTAAGTAACAAAAATATTAAAATGTACTTTATATGTGGTTCCGAATTATTTATAATATCTACAGTTTTGTGGGCGGCAGCCACTCCATATTCTTCCTGTGGATGTTACTAATCTCTACTTATCCTACAGACGAATTTCAGTAATTGGAAAAACAAACAATGGAAACATTAGGTCATTTTATTGGAAACTCTTCAGTCCTAATAATGTCCCAGTGTTTGCATTTCCATTTTTATTTCCAACAACTAGCAGGTGGTAGAAAGTTGAGAGTGAACATAGATAAGAGTAAGGTGATGAGGGTATCAAACGATTTAAATAAAGAAAAATTGGATATCACATTGGAGAGAGGGAGTATGGAAGAAGTAAATGTTTTCAGATATTTGGGAGTTGACTTGTCAGCGGATGGGTTTATGAAGGATGAGGTTAACCATAGAATTGATGAAGGAAAAAAGGTGAGTGTTGCGTTGAGGTATCTGTGGACACAAAAAACATTATCCATGGAGGCAAAGAAGAGAATGTACGAAAGTATAGTGGTACCAACACTCTTATATGGGTGTGAAGCATGGGTTGCAAATGCTGCAGCGAGGAGGAGGCTGGAGGCAGTGGAGATGTCCTGTCTAAGGGCAATGTGTGGTGTAAATATTATGCAGAAAATTCGGAATGTGGAAATTAGGAGAAGGTGTGGAGTTACTAAAGGATTTGTCAGAGGGCTGAAGAGGGGTTGTTGAGGTGGTTTGGTCATTTAGAGAGAATGGATCAAAGTAGAATGACTTGGAGAGTGTATAAATCTGTAGGGAAGGAAGGCGGGGTAGGGGTCGTCCTAGAAAAGGTTGAAGGGAGGGGGTAAAGGAAGTTTTATGGGCGAGGGGCTTGGACTTCCAGCAAGCATGTGTGAGCGTGTTAGATATGAGTGAATGGAAACGAATGGTTTTTGGGACATGACGATCTGTTGGAGTGTGAGCAGGGTAACATTGTGTGAAGGGATTCAGGGGAAACCAGTTAATTGATTTAGTTGGACTTGAGTCCTGGAAATGGGAAGTACAATGATTGCACAGACAGTGATCATGTACGAGTGTGGTGAAAGTGTTGAATGATGATGAAAGTATTTTCTTTTTAATTTTTTTTTTATTTCTTTTTGGGTCACCCTGCCTCGGTGGGAGACGGCCGACTTGTTGAAAAAAAAAAAAAAAAAAAAAAATATATATATATATATATATATATATATATATATATATATATATATATATATATATATATATATATATATATATATATATATTAACACATCGGAAATTTCCCGCCAATGCAGGGTGGCCCGAAAAGAACAACTTTCGCCATCATTCACTCCATCACTGTCTTGCCAGAGGCACGCTTAAAATACAGTTATAAAACTGCAACATTAACACCCCTCCTGCAGAGTGCCAGCACTGTACTTCCCATCTGCAGGAGTGTGACCATGGTGTAATAGCGCACAAAATGCATGATAAAGGAATAACAGGAAAAGTTGGTAGATGGATCTATAACTTCCTGTCAAATAGAACACAAAAAGTAATAGTAAACAGAGTAAAGTCCACAAGGCACAGTACTCGCTCCCATTCTATTCCTCATCCTCATATCTGACATAGACAGAGATGTAAGCCAGAGCTCCGTGTCTTCCTTTTTGGATGACACCCAGATTGCCATGACAGTGACCTCCATCAAAAACACCGCAAGTCTCCAAGTGGACATCAGCCAAATTTTTAAATGTGCCACTCAAAACAATATGAAGTTCATTGAAGAGAAATTTCAACTACTCAGATATGGAAAACTTGAGAAAATTAGAACTGTATCAGGGTATATGACAAATTCTAACCATAAAAAAGAGCAAAAAAATAATGTGAAGGACCTGGGAGTGATAATGTAAAAGGATCTCGCCTTCAAAGACCATAACAATGTATCTACCTCCTCTGCTAGGAAAATGATAGGATGGATAATAACCTTCAGAACTAGGGACGCAAAGCCCATGATGATTATCTTCAAGTCGCTTGGTATCTCTAGGCTGGAATACTGCCGTACACTAACTGCCCCCTTTAAGGCAGGCGAAATTGCTCACCTGGATAGTGTACAAAGAACTTTCACGGCACACATTAGTACGATAAGGCACCTAAATTACTGGGAACGGTTGAAGGCTCTTGATTTGTATAAAATGGAACGAAGGCGAGAGAGATACATAATAATATACACTTGGAAAATCCTAGAGGGATTAGTACTAAACTTGCACACGAAAATCACTCCCTATGAAAGCAAAAGACTCGGCAGGAGATGCAATATTTCCCCCAATCAAAAGCATGGGCTCCACGAGTACACTGAGAGACATCATAATAAGTGTTCGTGGCCCAAGACTGTTTAGCTGCCTCCCAGCATACATAAGGGGGATTACCAATAGACCCCTGGCTGTCTTCAAGAAGGCACTGAACAGGGACCTAAAGTCAGTACCTGACCTGCCAGGCTGTGGTTCATACGTCAGTTTGCGTGCAGCCAGCAGTAACAGCCTGGTTGATCAGACCCTGATCCACTATGAGGCCTGGTCACAGACCGGTCCACGGGGGCGTTGACCCCCGAAATCCTCTCCAGGTACAATCCAGGACAGGATTGGAGTCCATGACCAAAAGTTCATTGACGGAGCCATGATCTGGGATAATCTAACGGGCTCTGAAACTAGACCTGCAACCCCTTACAACTGCAAACAGTCACACTGGGATGGCCCAGTAGTGGAGAATATAGCCTCAGCAATGCTTCAGAGTGTGTCAGGGAAGGATAGGGCCTGTCTCCTTTCGGTGAGAGCTCCTCATGCAGGTGACTTTCTGTTGGCTGTTCCCCACTCCTGCCTTGGCACACGCCTCGACCCACAGACCATCAACATTGGTGTTGCCCTTCGACTTGCCGCCCCTATTCTCGCCGAACACAGGTGTATTTGTGGCAGTGAAGCAGCAGACCGATTAGGGTACCATGGTCTTGTGTGCCGTAAATCCGTGGTAAAGATTGCAAGACATGAAGAGGTTAATAACATTATCAAGAGGAGCCCTACAACAGCCGGATGCCCAGCAATAAGAGAGTCACCCTAACTATGCAGAACTGATGGTAGCCAAAAGCGTCCAGATGGTATCACCCTTCAAGCCATGACAGACGGCAAGCAGGTGGTGTGGGATTTCACATGTGCATTTACCTTAACTGATACTTATCTCCAATACACCAGGAAGGAAGGAGGGATAGCTGCCAGCTTTAGGGAGTCCCAAAAGTCGAGAAAATATGGAGAACTTGCCCATCATTATATGTTTGTTCCCATAGGCTCAGAGACCCTTGGCTCATGAGGAAATAGTGCATCTATGTTCCTTTAGGAGCTAGCCAAAAGACTCCTCAGGGTAACTAGGGATCCCAGAGCAGATAGTTTTCTGTTCCAGCGACCCAGCGCTGCTGTTCAGAGGGGTAATGCCTGTTGTATCTTAGGCACTCGCCCCAGCTCTAAGTTGCTGGATGAGAATTTCGCATTATAATTAGTGACAAACACGTAACAATATGTACTAAACATGTATCTCTCACACCTCATGTACTGTATATGCCATCTTTATATCAACAATGTATCTCTTAAATCTTTTGTACCATATTATGTAATAAAATATACCTATTGGTAAAAAAGAATGAAAAGGGGAAGTGGAATATACAAATGGCTTCAGGAAGAAATCCAAATATTCGTCCTTGAAGCCTTTTTATCCACTTCTCCGAGGCTATGGGCCCCACAATTTGCACCAGAGGCGGACACACACACACACACACCTTTTAGGAGTGAAGAAGAGCAGGATGTGAGTGTGGGGGAGGTACATGAGGTGCATTCTACGTAATGTATAAATTTTGGCAGAATTACCGACAATATGCCAGGTAAAAGGATGCAAGTGCAACTTTTGTGACATTTTATTGTGGCAACGTTTCGGTCTCCAGGAGATTTATTAAGTCGTTACAAACGATACAGAGGGTATATATAGGCTTAGAGTGAGGTGTAATACTAGTGGTAGTAGTAGTAGTAATATTAGTTGTAGTAGTAATACAATTTGATAGAAAAATCAACTTGCATATGAGTAAAAGGTTTTAAAAACTATTACTTGGGTAGCATAAAAATAGATTAGACAAATATTTCTATTTGTGGTTGAAAAGGCCAGTTTCAGTGTTGCTCCTCTGTTATGTTCTTGTGTAATATTAGCACCAGAGACTATGTGATTTCAGGGTTTATTGTTTTGATGAGAATTTTTGCTAATACTTCAGAGATGATGAAGCTGCCTTTATTTTGCTTGATATTGTTAGAAACAGTGATTAATGATGACTCAAGGGATTTACATATGCGGAAATTAGGTTCTCTGATCACTAGTCAGGCGTCGTTGAATTTCATGAGGTGACTGAAACAGGCCTTCTCAACCACTTTCAGAAATACATGTCTAACCTATTTTTATGCTACCCAAGTAATAGCTTTTATAACCTTTTACTCATGTGCAAGTTGATTGTTCTACCTTATTGTATTACTACTACTACTGCAACTAATATTACTACTACTACTATTACAAGTAATATTACTACTACTACTACTATCGCCACTAGTATTACACCTCACTCTAAGCGTATATATACCCGCTGTGTCCATGTATAGTTTGTAACGGCTTGATAAAGCTCCTGGAGAGCGAAACGTTGCCGCAATAAAAAGTCACATTAAGTTCCACTTGTGCCCTTTTACGTAACATATTGCCCGTAATTCTACAACATTAATACATTACGTAGAATGAAAGGCGGTAAAGCAGCTGGAACTGACGGGATCATCACAGAAATGTTAAAAGCAGAGGAGGGATGTAGTGTTGGAGTGGTTGTTATTTTTGTTTAATAAATGTATGAAAGAGGGGAAGGTACCTAAGGATTGGCAGATAGAGTGTATAGTTGCTTTATATAAAGGTAAGGGGGGCAAAAGGTAAAGTGTATGGTAGGGTTATTATTGAAAGAATTAGAGGTAAGACAGAGAGCAGGATTGCACATAAACTAGGAAGCTTTAGAATGTGTAGATCAAGTGTTTACAGTGAAACAAATAGTTGAACAGTATTTAGATAAGGGTAAAGAGGTTTTGTGACATTTAAGAATTTAGAAAAGGCATATGATAGAGTGGATAGGGAAGCAATGTGGAAGATGTTGCAAGTGTATGGAATAGGTAGTAAGTTACTGAAGGCTGTAAAGAGTTTTTATGAGGATAGTGAGGCTCAGGTTAGGGTGTGTAGGAGAGAGGGAGATTACTTCCCAGTAAAAGTAGGTCTCAGACAGGGATGTGTAATGTTACCATGGTTATTTAACATATTTATAGATTTGGGTTTAAAAGAAGGGTATCAAACGATTTAGATAAAGAAATGTTGGATACCACAATGGAGGGAGGAAGTATGGAAGAAGTGAATGTTTTCAGATATTTGGGAGTTGACTTGTCACCGGATGATGAAGGAAAAAAGGTGAGTGGTGCGTGTCTAAGGGCAACGTGTGGTGTAAATATTATACAGAGAATTCGTAGTATGGAAATTAGGAGGAGGTGTGGAGTTACTAAAATATTAGTCAGAGGGCTGAAGAGAGGGTTGTTGAGGAGGTTTGGTCATTTGGAGAGACTGGAACAAAGTAGAATGACTCGGAGACTGTATAAATCTGTAAGCAAGGAAGGCGGGGTAGAGGTTGTCCTCAAAAAGGTAGGAGGGAGGGGTAAAGGAAGTTTTGTGGGCCAGGGGCTTGGACCTCCAGCAAGCATGCGTGAGAGTGTTAGATAGGATTGAATGGAAACGAATGGTTTTTGGGACCTGACGAGCTGTTGGAGTGTGAACAGGGTAATATTTTGTGAAAGGATTCACGGAAACCAGTTAGCCGGACTTATGGGAAGTACAATGCCTGCACTTTAAAGGAGGGGTTGGGGATATTAGAAGTTTGGAGGGACATCTAAACTGCCATTTCTGAGCGCCTCTGCAAAGAGAGTGATTATGTATGAGTGATGGTTAAAGTGTTGAATGATGATGAAAATTTGTTTTCTTTCTTTTTGGGTCACCCTGCCTCGGTGGGAAACGGCCGACGTGTTATATATATATATATATATATATAAATATATATATATATATATATATATATATAAAATATATATATATATTTAAAATATATATATATATATATATATATATATATATATATATATATATAAGTGTGTGTGTACTCACCTAGTTGTGGTTGCAGGGATCGAGTCACAGCTTCTGGCACCGCCTATTCACTGGTTGTGACTAGGTCACTCTTCCTGTTAGCTTTATCATACCTCTTCTTAAATCTATGAAAGGATTTTGCCTACACTACATCACTTCCCAGACTATTCCACTTCCTGACAACTCTGTGACTGAAAAAATACTTCCTAACATTCCTGTGATTCGTCTGAGTCTTCAACTTCCAACTGTGACCCCTTGTTGCTGTGTCCCATCTCTAGAACATCCTGTCTGTCCACCTTTTCGATTCCTCTCAGTATTTTATTTTTCGTTATCATATCATCCCTATCTCTCCAGTCTTCCAGTGTTGTCAAGTCGATTTCCCTTAACCTCTCCTCGTAGGACATACCCCTTAGCTCCGGACTAGTCTTGTTGCAAACCTTTGAACTTTCTCTAGCTTACTTACACGCTTGGCTAGGTGTGGGTTCCAAACTGGTGCTGCATACTCCAATATGGGCCTAACGTATACAGTGTACAGGGTCCTGAACGATTCCTTATTATGATGTCGGAATGCTGTTCTTAGGTTTGCTAGGCGCCCGTATGCTGCAGCAGTTATTTGGTTGATGTGCGCCTCAGGAGATGTGCCTGGTGTTATACTCACCCTAAGATCCTTTTCCTTGAATGAGGTTTGTAGTCTCAGGCCCCCTAGACTGTACTCCGTCTGCGGACTTCTTTGCCCTTCCCCAATCTTCATGACTTTGCATTTGGTGGGGTTGAACTCTAGGAGCCAGTTGCTGAACCACGCCTGCAGCCTTTCCAGATCCCTTTGAAGTTCTGCCTGGTTCTCGTCTGATTGAATTCTTCTCATCAACTTCCCATCATCTGCAAACAGGGACACATCGGAGGCTATTACTTCCATCATGTCTTTCACAAATACCAGAAACAGTCCTAAGACTGACCCTGTGGAACCCCGCTCGTTACAGGTGCCCACTCTGACACCTTGCCAAGCATCATGATTCGCTGTTGTCTTCCTGACAGGTATTCCCTGATCCATTGTAGTGCCTTCCCTGTTATCCCTGCCTGGTCCTCCAGCTTTTGCACTTATCTCTGTGTGGAACTGTGTCAAACGCCTTCTTACAGTCCAAGAAAATGCAATCTACCCACCTCTCTCTCTCTTGTCTTACTGCTGTCACCCTGCCATAGAACTCCTCTAGGTTTGTGTCACAGGATTTCCCGTCCCTGAGCCCGTGCTAGCTGTTGTTGATAAGCTTGTTCCTTTCTAATTGCTCCATCACTCTTCTCCTGATAATCTCCTCCATGACTTTGCATACTATACATGTAGTGACACTGGTCTGTAGTTTAATGTTTCATGTCTGTCTCTTTTTTTTGAATTACGACTACATTTGCTGTCTTCCATACCTCAGGTAGTCACCCTGTTTCGAAAGATGTGTTGAAGATTGTTGTTAGTGGTACACATAGCTCTCTGCTCCCTCTCTCAGGACTTATGGAGAGATGTTATCCGGACCCATCGCCTTTGACATATCTAGCTCGCTTAACAGCCTCTTCACTTCTTCCTCGGTTGTATGCATTTTGTCCAACACTTGATGGTGAAATCCCACCTCTCCGTCTTTCTGGAATCTCTTCTGTTTCCATTGTCAACACTTCTTTGAATCTCATGTCGAGCTCCTCACATACTTTGCGGCTGTTCCTTGTGATCTCCCTTCCTTCCTTTCTCAGCCTGATTACTCTGTCCTTGACTTTTGTTTTCCTCCTAATGTGGCTGTACAACAACTTCAGGTCAGATTTGGATTTTCACTGCTGTGTCATTTTCGCATTGCCGTTGGGCCTCCCTTCTTACCTGTGCATATTCTTTTCTGGCTCTATGACTGCTCTACTTATTCTCCTGGGTTTTTTACCTTCTATACTTCTTCCATTCTCTAGTACACTTGGTTTTGGTCTCCCTGCACCTTTGGGTGAACCAAGGGCTCATCCTGGCTCTCTGGTTATTTCTGTCACCCTTCTGTTCAAACTTCTCCTCAGCTTCCTTGCATATTATTGTCACATATTCCATTATATCATTTACTCACCTCCCTGCCAGTTCTCTGTTCCACTGATCATCGTGCAGGAAATTCTTCATGCCTGCATAGTCCCCTTTCTTGTAGTGTTTGGCTTCATTCGTCCTGCCCTTCCTGCTTCCCTCTCCACTTGTAACTCTACTATGTATTTTAATCTCAGAACTATGTATTTGAATCTCAAGCCCCTTACATTTCTTCTTCACTGTATTTATTATATTCACATGAACCGTTGCTTCAAATACCGCTCAAGGATTTCACTATGCTATAGGTAAACAATTTAACCTGTTATCGATCACTCATTTCAGGGAAAAATACCAGAGTCCCGAGAATACCGGATATTTTCCCTTTGATTTTTTTTCTTTTCTTTCCCCTCACTCTACGGTTTTTCATTATTCACTAACTTATCTATCCTTATCTCTTATCTGTCTGGCTTGGGTTACACTTATTCAGGTTGAATTTGCTGATATTTGCTTGTGGCACCACCCAGGCCTTGGCTTGTGGCAACACCACCGCGCTAGGCACCACCCAGGCCTTGGCTTGTGGCAACACCACCGTGCTAGGCACCACTCAGGCCTTGGCTTGTGGCAACACCACCGCGCTAGGCCTCAGGCCTCTCTCTCTCTTGACACTGAATCCACTTTCAAATTGTTTTATATAAATTGTATCCTTCACCTCCCTTTTCTGATCTGTGGCAGGTCGTATATCACTTCCCGGGTTCTTCACTAACACTGACAACTATCGGTGATCCTTGTAATGACCTTGATGGACCAAAAAACCACTAAAGATTCACGAGTCAATATGGTACTGTTACTTCGCCATGAGTGTGTGTGTACTCACCTATATGTGGTTGCAGGGGTCGATTCATAGCTCCTGGCCCCGCCTCTTCACTGGTCGATACTAATTCACGCTCTCCCTCCTCCATGAGCTTTATCATACCTTGCTTCCACTACTTCACTCTCCAGATTATTCCACTTCCTGACAACTCTAAGGCTAAAGAAATACTTCCTAACATCCCTATGACTCATCTGGGTTTTCAGCTTCCAATTGTGGCCCCTTATTCCTGTATCCCATCTCTGAAACATTCGAGCCCTGTCCACCTTGTGAATTCCTTTCAGTATTTTATACGTTGTTATCATGTCCTTCCTTTCCCTCCTATCCTCTAGTGTCATAATGTTGAGTTCCCTTAACCTCTCCTCATAAGACATACCTCTCAGTTCCGGGACTAAATGTGTTGCAAATTTTTGCACTTTCTCCAATTTCGTGACGTGTTTGACTAGGTGAGGGTTCCATACTGGTGCTGCATACTCCAGTATAGGCCTGACGTACACGGTATACAATGTCGTGAATGACTCCTTACTCAGATGTCTAAAAGCTAATCTCAGTTTTGCCATTGCTTACCCCAAGATCTTTTTCTTTAAGTGACGTTTGCAGTCTTTGATTCCCTAACCTGTATGCCGTCTGCGGTCTTCTGTGTCCTTCCCCAATCTTTATGACATTACACTTTCTGGGGTTAAACTCCAGGAACCATTTGTTGGACCAGACTTTTAGTATGTCCAGATCCCTTGTAATCTTAACTGATCCTCGTCTCCTTGTATTCTCCTCATCAGTTTCACATCATCAGCGAACAGTGACACTTCTAAATCTATTCCTTCCATCATGTCATTCACATTTATCAGAAACAGCACCGGATCTAGAACTGACCCTTGTGGAACCCCACTCGACACATGCGCCCACTCTGACACTTCATCACGTACCAACTCTCGTTGTTTCCTTCCTGTCAGGTATTCCCTGATACATTGCAGTACTTTCCCTATTATTCCTGCCTGCTCCTCTAATTTTTGCACCAGTCTCTTGTGTGGTACTGTGTCAAAAGCCTTCTTACAGTCCAAAAAGATGCAATCTACACATCCCTCTCTCTCTCTCCTGTCTTACTGCTGTTACCTTATCGTAGAACTCAAGTAGATTTGTGACACAGGATTTCCCTTCTCTGAAGCCGTGCTGATTCTCATGTATGAGCCCAATCTTTTCAATGTGTTCCACCACTCTTCTTCTGATGATCTTTTCCATGACTTTGCATACTATGCAAGTCAGTGACACTGGTCTGTAGTTTAACGCTGCCTGTCTGTCTCCTTTCTTAAAAATTGGAATTACATTTGCTGTCTGTCATGCCTCAGTTTCGAAACATTTACAGAAGATTGCTGCTAGCGGCACACACAGTTCCTCTGCTCCCTCTCTCAGTATCCAAAAAGATATGTTATCTGGGCCCACCACCTTTGATGCATCTAGTTCACCTAGCAGTTTCTTCACCTCTACCTTGGTTATGTGTATTGTGTCCAGCACCTGCTGGTGCAAACTACCTGCACGGTTTGCTGGAAGCATTCCTGTTTCTATTGTAAATACTTCTCTAAATCTTGTGTTTAGTTCATCACATACTTCCTGGTCACTCTTTGTGAGCTCCCCTCCTCCTTTCCTCAGCCTGATTACCTGGTCCTTGACTGTTGTTTTTCTCCTAATGTGGCTGTATAACAACTTTGGTTCACATCTGGCTTTTGATGTTATGTCGTTCTCGTATTGTCTCTGGGCCTCTCTCCCTATCCCAGCATATTCGTTTCTGGTTCTTCTGCTTAACATCTTGTTTTCTTGAGTCTTTTTCCTTCTCTACCTTTTCCATGCTCTAGCACACTTGGCTTTGGCCTTTTTACACCTCCAGTCAAACCATGGGCTCACTCTGGTCTTACCATTTTTTCTGTTACCCTTTGGTATGAACTTCTCCTTTTTCTCCCTGCACTTAGTGGTCACTGGTTCCATCATTTCATTTACTCTTTTTCCTTCTAGTTCTCTTTCCCACTGCACTTCATGCAGAAAACTTCTCATTCCTATGTAGTCCTCTTTTTTTTGAAGTTCGGCTTCTCTCGTTGTTCTCGCGCTGCTGCATTCTCCATTTGTATCTCTACAAGGTATTCAAAACTCAGGACATCATGATCACTAGAGCGAAGCAGTCTTTCGTGTGTGATATTCCCTATGTCCGAACTATTCAAGGTGAATATGAGATCCAGCCTTCCTGCAACATCCTCTCCTCTCTCTCTGCTTGTATCCCTAACATGTTGGTGCATGAAGTTCTCCAATACAGTCTCCAACATCTTAGCTCTCCATGTTTCTGGTTCCCCATGTGGCTCTAGGTTTTCCCAGTCAATCTCTTTATGATTGAAATCCCCCATTATGAGTAATTTTGTCCTACCCATATGAGCCCTCCTGGCCACTTCAGCTAGTGTATCCACCATTGCCCTATTGTGCACATCATACTCTTGTCTTGCACTCCTGCTGTTCAGTGGTGGGTTACACATCACTGCTATCATCACCTTTGGACCCTCAGTCTGAAGTGTTCCAAAAATGAAGTCGTCTGTTTCCCTTCTGTCCATTCCTCCCACTTCCTCAAAACTCCACTGGTTTTTGATGAGCAGTGCTACTCCTCCCCCTCCTCTGTTCTCTCTCTGTCTTTCCTCAGGATCTGGTATTCAGGTAGAAAGATTGCATCTGTTATCATCCCTGTAAGTTATGTCTCTGTTAGTGCTATGATGTCAGGTGATGCATGAATGATTCGTTCTTGCCACTCTTCACTCTTATTTGTTATTCCATCTGCATTTGTGTACCATACCTTTAGTTTCCTTTCCATCACTGTATTTTGGGAGATGGAAGAGGAAGGTGCAAGCTGGGGAGGTGGGAGGCAGGGCAGAATATTATGGGAGGCTGCTGTGATTGTGAAGTTAGTGCTTAGGGGGTGGGGGCTATGATATGTGGTTTGTTTGTGGTTATTGTGTTTGGTTGATATGTGGTGACAGGGGTTGAAGAGTTTCTATAAGCATTTGTGTTTGATGTTCCCCCAGAGGCTGATCTTTCCTGTCTGTCGTTGCCTGTCCTTTCTCTCTTTCTTTCCACTGGTTTCATCCTGCTCTCACTTTCAGTTGTTCCCTTTCTTTTCGTGTTCTGTCTCGACTGAGGTACACTTGTTGATATTCCGGAGAGTCTTTTAACAGTGGCTTCTGTTGTAATATCCTGTTCCATACCACTTCCGTCTTGAATATCAATTTGATTGGTCGATTTTTTCCCCTCGAATATCCCCTGAGACATGTCCTTCTCTCCTGTTATTGCAATGATGCTCTTAATCTCTGTTTCCTCCCAATGTTTTCTTTCATCATAGGTCTTCCCTTCAGCCTCCTGAAGCCCATGAATAATTATTGACCTCTCCCTCTCTTCTTCCCATTTCGTTTCTCTCAATATCTCTGGATCTGATTTAAGCAGCTCTTTTGTTGTTTCCCTTATAATCTCCTGGACACTCTGTGGCCTGATAGTACTTCTGCTAAAGACTTCTTAGCTCCATCCCCTTCTTCAGTCCCCTTGCTGCCTACTGATGTTCCCATTTCAGTCACCTTGCTCCTTTCGGATCTCATCTTTATATCCTGCTTCAGCACATCCATTTCTTCATCCAATCTTTGTATCTTTGTCTCAGCTGCTACAGCTCATGATTCCCACTTCTTGCTCTCTGCAGATATCTTCTCTAACATGTTATTGCAAAGCTCATTTAACTTTTTTTCCCATTCTTGATACATTTTGTTCTTTAGCCGTTCTACCCATTCTTCATTTTCAGACCAACCATCCTCAGTTCCCTTGACTTTACGTCCTTCCTTTTGAGATCCCATTTTTTTATCCTGTTAGGATGCTCTAGTTCCTTCAACTTTGAGTAAAAATGTGTGTGGTGGAGGGGAGGGATTTATGATCTAATGTGTTAGGTTAGGTTTGTCTAAGTATGTGTATACATGCGTGTGAGTGTGTGTGTATTAACCTAATTGTGGTTGCATTGGTCGAGTCATAGCTCCTGGCCCCCCTCTTCACTGATTGCTACTAGGTCCTCTCTCTCCTGCTCCATGAGATTTATCAAACCTCGTCTTAAAACTATGTATGGTTCCTGCCTCCACTACGTCACTTTCTAGGCTATTTCACTTCCTGACAACTCTATGACTGAAGAAATACTTCCTAAGATCCCTTTGACTCATAGGAGTCTTCAACTTCCAATTGTGACCCCTTGTGTCTGTGTCCCCTCTCTGGAACATCTTGTCTCTGTCCACCTTATCTATTCCTCGCAGTATTTTATATGTCGTTATGATGTCTCCCCTAACCCTCCTGTCCTCTAGTGTCGTTAGACGATTTCCCTTAACCTTTCTTCGTAGGACAATCCCCTTAGCTCTGGGACTAGTCTTGTTGCAAACCTTTGCACTTTCTCTAATTTCTTGACGTGATTGACAAGGTGTGGGTTCCAAACTGGTGCTGCATACTCCAGTATGGGCCTGACGTATATGGTGTACAGTCTTGAACGATTTCTTAGTGAGGTATTGGAACGCTATTCTTAGGTTTGCCAGCCACCCGTATGCTGCAGCAGTTATCTGATTGATGTGTGCCTCAGGAGATGTGCTCGGTATTATACTCACCCCAAGATCTTTTTCCTTGAGTGAGGTTTGCAGTCTTTGGCCACCTAGACTATACTCTGTTTGTGGTCTTCTTTACCCTTCCCCGATCTTCATGACTTTACATTTGGCAGGGTTAAATTCAAGGAGCCAGTTTCTGGACCAGGCTTGTAGCCTGTCCAGGTCTCTTTGTAGTCCTGCCTGCCTGTGTGAGTGTTAGTTACCATTTTGTCCTAGGCACATGTCGATTAGACACTAGGCCTGTTGTATGTATGTGTGTGTGTGTGTAACGAAACACTTCGAAATGTTTCGGCCCCGCCGGGAATTGAACCCACGGAGGGCCCCTCCGTGCGTGAAGCAAGAGCGCTAGTCACCATGCCATCGGGGTGTGTGTGAGTGTGTGTGTGGTGTGTGTAGTGTGTGTGTGTGTGTGTGTGTGTGTGTGTGTGTGTGTGTGTGTGTGTGTGTGTGTGTGTGTGTGTGTGTGTGTGTGTGTGCGTGTGTGATAGTTGATGATGATCTAAGTTTAAGATCGAGTGTGAGTATTTTAAAGAATCGGTTGAGTATACGTATTATATATGTAGTCATTAATTCTCTCTTTGGTAGAGATGGAGTGATGGTGGTAGTGGTGGTGGTGGTGGTGGTAATGAGGTAGATAGAGAGAGCAGGTCATGACCTCAGGCGCCTGAGGATGACCTGTGATCTTATCAGAGGTAACTCAGATAAGATCCCAGACGGTCCTCGCCAGTCATATAAGGTCATTTGAGCAGAAGACACCTAGACTTGAGGAGTGTGGGGTGGTGTAGAGAAAGTGGTAGTTATAACAATTGAAAATCTAAAATCGTGGTATGTAAAATTGTGACAAAGTGAATCTTTTTGTTGTATTTACGATGTATTGTATTGCTGAATACTGAAACGAGGAAATTGTAAGTGTTGTGGATGAACTAGAGAATCTTTTTGTTGTATTTGCGAAATTGAGAAACTTTTTGTTGAACTAGAGAAAATGTGTAATGTTTTCTGTATGTTGATTTTAGTCGGTGACTTGTATTACCCGTATGGGGACTTTTCACAACTGCATTGTATTACCAGAAATTTGTTGTTGTTATTAAGGTAAGAGTGAAACTTTTTATTCTGTTACCCAAAAAAAATGGAAATTTATATTAACGAAAGAGTGGAAAATGAATGGTGAGAAAAATGTGTGTTAGTGTTAACCTGTGTTTACTTTATTTAACAAGAGGAAAAGTAACTTTGTTCAATTAACAAGAGGAAGTTTATCTGTTCAGTCCTGTTGAACTCCCTTGTTGACCTGTGTTTACTTGTGATGACGTCACACCCACATGTGTTTACTTGTGATGACGTCACACCCACATGTGTTTACTTGTGATGACGTCACACCCACCTGTGTTTACTTGTGATGACGTCACACCCCCCCTGTGTTTACTTGTGATGACGTCACACCCCACCTGTGTTTACTTGTGATGACGTCACACCCCACCTTTGTTTACTCAGCGGTCAGTGACGTCACACCCCACCTTTGTTTACTCGGAGGTCAGTGACGTCACACCCCACCTTTGTTTACTCGGAGGTCAGTGACGTCACACCCCACCTTTGTTTACTCGGAGGTCAGTGACGTCACACCCCACCTTTGTTTACTCGGAGGTCAGTGACGTCACACCCCACCTTTGTTTACTCGGAGGTCAGTGACGTCACACCCCACCTTTGTTTACTCGGAGGTCAGTGACGTCACACCCCACCTGTGTTTACTCGGAGGTCAGTAACCTTATACACCACCTGTGTTTACCCAATAGGGGAAGACCTTACCATGCCCCAGAGGGGGGTTACCAACTCTGACCCTCATTGGGGGAGGACCTTTACCATGCCCCATAGGGGGTTACCTTCAATCTTGATCCAAGGGGATGGAGGTAAAATCTTGATCCAAGGAGATGAAGGTAATGGATGAATTGGAAAACCCCAAACATCGAAAAAGGGTAAATCTGACAACCCTGTAAAACTTGATCCAAGGAGATGGCGCATTGAAAAAATGGAAATTTGGTAGAATTCATTGAAAATCGAGGTAAAATCTTGATCCAAGGAGGTGGAGGTAAAATCTTAATCCGAGGAGATGGAGGGTGACTCCAAAAATTGGAAAAATCGTGGTAGAATCTTGATCCAAGAAGATGGAGGTAAAATCTTGATCCAAGGAGATGGACATTAAAAAAATGAATCTCTGATTCCCATAGGACCTTCAAAAAAAAAATCGGAAATTTGAAAAAATCGATAAATTCGAAAAAAGGGTAGGGAGAAAAAAAGTGGGGAGGAGAGCGATCCGGGAGTAAGGGTGAAGGGGATGGAAGGGTGATTAACACAAAGGTGCGAATTTTCACAGGACCACGCATGGTCCTGTGGGTTTAAGCATCATGTGTTTTCGCTCACCATGAGGCGGGCCAAAGCAACATGGGTTCGAATCCTTGGCTAGTTCCAGTGTTGTTTATATATATATATATATATATATATATATATATATATATATATATATATATATATATATATATATATATATATATATATAAAACTTGCGATTTTGACTTAAATAGCAATGCTCTTTTGCCGAAGTGGAAGTGATATAAGGAGGGAGGAGTATATGGAGAGAAAAAGAGAGGTTAAGAGGGTGGTGTAGGAATGTAAAACAAGAGTAAATAAGAGAGTAGGTGAGATGCTGTAAAAAATTTGCTGAGAATAAGAAAATTTTTTTGGAGTGACATTAATAAATTGAGAAAGCTGAGAGAATGAATGAATTTACCAGATAAAAATAAAAGAGGAGAGTTATTAAACGGGGAGCTGGAGGTATTGGGTAGATAGAGGGAATATTTTGAGGAACTGTTAAGTGTTGATGAAGAAAAGGAATATGTTATTTTGTGCACTGGCCAGAGAGGTATAACATCTTTAATGAGTGAGGAAGATCCAGATGCGTGAGGATGTGCGTGAGGATGTGGGTAGAATAAAAGGGAAGAAAGCTGTTGGGATTCATGGAATGAAGACAGAAATGTTAATGGAAGTGGGGATGTAGTTTTGAAAGAAGGTTCCCAGGGATTGGCAGAAAGCATGTATAGCTCCTTTGTATAAAGATAAAAGGGATAAAAGAGAGTGTAAGAATTATATGAGAAAATATACTTGGTAAGGTAAATGGTAAAGTTATTATTGAAAGAATTAAGAGCAAGACGGAGAGTAGGAAGAGTAGGTGGTGTATAGACCAAGTGTTTATAATAAAGCTTGTAAGTGAACAGTATTTAGTTAAGGGTAAAGAAGTTTCCGTTGTATTTATGAATTTTAAAAACAGCATATGATAGGGTGGATAGGGAAACGATGTGGCAGTTGATACAAGTATATGGAATTGGTGGAAAGTTACTGAAAGCAGTTAAGAGTGTGTAAGAGCATGGCTCTGTTCAGAGTATGCAGGAGAGAGGGAGATTATTTCACAGTAAAGGTAGCCCTTACACAGGGATGTGTGATATCACCATGGTTGTTCAATATATTTATAGATTGAGTTCTGAGAAAAGTGAATGCTCGGGTGTTGGCAAGATGTACAGGATTAAACGAAAAGAGTAACTCAAAGTGGGAGTTGTCACATTTGCTTTTTGCTGAAGACATTGTGATTTTGGGAGATTATGATGAGAAGTTGTAGATGTTAATTGATGAAAAAGAAAGAAATTAAAAGTAAACATAGGAAATATTTAGGTAATGAAAGATAGGCTATCAGTACAGAAATACCCTGCACATCGAAGAGAGAAGCTTAGGGCGATCTTTTGATCTGCCTTGGACCATTTACAAGTAACACTAGTACACGAAGGTGAGGGAGCCAGTATCTGTAGGAGAAGGGGACAGGGATGGGACAGAGAGACGAAGAAAGAAGGAAGTGAAGAAGTGACAGAATAATATACTATATATAAAGCCGCTTGTTATGCAGAGCATTTCGGGCAAATTAGGTCAGTTTTGTCCCAGGATGCGACCCACAGCAGTCGACAAACTCCCAGGTACCCATTTTACTGATGGGTAAACATATACAACCGTGTAAGAAGCCCAAGTTCTACCCCAGGAATCTACCCTCACCGGTGAATGAACAGGCCACTCACCGTAGTAGTAGTGTTAGAATAATAGCGACGTAGGGTGACAATAAGGAGTTAGTGAAGCAATAGTATAGAATATAGTAGTAGTGTAGTAGCAATAGAGTAGCATAGTAGTAGTAATGGAGTAGCAGTAGTAGTAGTAATGAGTAGCAGTAGATAGTAGTAATGAGTAGCAGTAGTAGTAGTAATGAAGAGCAGTAGTAGTAGTAATGATAGCAGCAGTAGTAGTAATGAAGTAGCAGTAGTAGTAGTAATGGAGTAGTAGTAGTAGTAGTAATGTGAGTAGCAGTAGTAGTAGTAATGGAGTAGCAGTAGTAGTAGTAATGGAGTAGTAGTAGTAATGAGTAGCAGTAGTAGTAGTAATGGGTAGCAGTAGTAGTAGTAATGAAGTAGCAGTAGTAGTAGTAATGGAGTAGCAGTAGTAGTAGTAATGAAGTAGCAGTAAGTAGTAATGAAGTAGCAGTAGTAGTAGTAATGAAGAGCAGTAGTAGTAGTAATGAAGTAGCAGTAGTAGTAGTAATGAAGTAGCAAGTAGTAGTAATAAGTAGCAGTAGTAGTAGTAATGAGAGCAGTAGTAGTAGTAATGAAGTAGCAGTAGTAGTAGATAATGAAGTAGCAGTAGTAGTAGTAATGAAGTAGCAGTAGTAGTAGTAATGAAGTAGCAGATAGTAGTAATAATGAAGTAGCAGTAGTAGTAGTAATGAAGTAGCAGTAGTAGTAGTAATGGAGTAGCAGTAGTAGTAGTAATGAAGTAGTAGTAGTAGTAGTAATGGAGTAGCAGTAGTAGTAGTAATGGAGTAGCAGTAGTAGTAGTAATGGAGTAGCAGTAGTAGTAGATGAAGTAGCAGTAGTAGTAGTAATGAAGTAGCAGTAGTAGTAATGAAGTAGCAGTAGTAGTAGTAATGGAGTAGCAGTAGTAGTAGTAATGAAGTAGTAGTAGTAGTAGTAATGGAGTAGTAGTAGTAATGGATTAGTAGTAGTAGTAGTAATGGAGTAGCAGTAGTAGTAGTAATGAAGTAGCAGTAGTAGTAGTAATGGAGTAGCAGTAGTAGTAGTAATGAAGTGTAGTAGTAGTAGTAATGGAGTAGCAGTAGTAGTAGTAATGGAGTAGCAGTAGTAGTAGTAATGGAGTAGCTGTAGTAGTAGTAATGAAGTAGCAGTAGTAGTAGTAATGGAGTAGCAGTAGTAGTAGTAATGGAGTAGCAGTAGTAGTAGTAATGAAGTAGCAGTAGTAGTAGTAATGAAGTAGCAGTAGTAGTAGTAATGGAGTAGCAGTAGTAGTAGTAATGAATAGTAGTAGTAGTAGTAATGGAGTAGTAGTAGTAATGGATTAGAGTAGTAGTATAATGGAGTAGCAGTAGTAAGTAATGAAGTAGCAGTAGTAGTAGTAATGGAGTAGCAGTAGTAGTAGTAATGAAGTAGTAGTAGTAGTAATGGAGTAGCAGTAGTAGTAGTAATGGAGTAGCAGTAGTAGTAGTAATGGAGTAGCAGTAGTAGTAGTAATGGAGTAGCAGTAGTAGTAGTAATGAAGTAGCAGTAGTAGTAGTAATGGAGTAGCAGTAGTAGTAGTAATGAAGTAGCAGTAGTAGTAGTAATGGAGTAGCAGTAGTAGTAGTAATGGAGTAGCAGTAGTAGTAGTAATGGAGTAGCAGTAGTAGTAGTAATGGAGTAGCAGTAGCAGTAGCATTGGGTAGTTGTAGTAGTAGTCGTAAAAGTAGAAATGGAATAAGCCTAGGGACAAAAAAAAGGAACAGGGGAAGAAAACTGAAGGACAGAACACACCTAGGCAGAAGAAAACAGACAAAGGAAAATAGGAAAGGAGAAGAGGTAGGTTAAGCTGTCCTGAGCGTCTCTTGCCAGTGTCAAGATTATCTGTGTATTGTTTCAGTCACGTCATTGTGTCTTTTTGTTCTTCACTTGATATCAGATTAGAATGAAGGAGCATAGGACATAAAGCAGATGAATCTGTGAAAGACGAGGTGAATCATATAATTGACGAGGGGAAAAAGGTGAATTGTGCACTGAGGCGTCTATGGAGACAAAGAATGTACGAGAGTGTAGTGGCACCTACGCTGTTAAATGTGTGTGAAGCTTGGGTGGTGAATGTTGCAACAAGGAGAAGGCTGGAGGCAGTGATGTGTCTGAGGGCAATGCCTGTGAATATAATGCAGAGAATCCGAGTAAATGAGGTTTTGTGTGCAAGGGACTTAGACTTCCAGCAAGCGTACGTGAGCGTGTTGGATAGGAGCGAGTAGAGGCAAATGGTTTTTATGACGTGACGTGCTGTTGGAGTGTGAGAAAAGTAATGTTTACAGAGGGATTCAGGGAAACCTGTTAACCGAACTTGAGTCCTGGAGACGGGAAGTACAGTGCCTGCACTCTGACGGAGGGGCGGAGATATGTTGCAATTTTTAGCTGCAGTGTTGGCACACTCTGGCAAGACATTGATGGGTCACCCTGCCTCGGTGGGAAACAGTCGATGTGTTGACAAAAGACTATATTTTGAATATGAAGTTCGGAAGGATTCTGCAGCATCACTTGCCTCAAGTATTACACACCGCAACTTGGATTTTGATAGCTTTGAGAGTATCATGTATACATTGTGTGCTAAAGATCTTATTACGTCAAGCATTGCAACATAATTTATTTGACAAAGATTCATAGTTTTCTGATACAGTATAGGTGTAAAAATTATCCTGTGTCACGTCCTATGTCACGACACTATGATTCCCGGTCACTCCGTCATGTTTATGTGCACCTAAACCTGTACATAATTCCGTTCAAATATGGCACTGTATGCATCCTCTACTTTTGCAATATGATCCTTAATCGTAAAACTATAATGTTATATTGAGCAATTAATGTTCCTTTATCGTAAGACCATGATTATACTTTGTTAGACCATGATTATACTTTGTTAGACCATAATTATACTTTGTTAGACCATGATTATACTTTGTTAGACCATAATTATACTTTGTTAGACCATGATTATACTTTGTTAGACCATGATTATACTTTGTTAGACCATGATTATACTTTGTTAGACCATGATTATACTTTGTTAGACCATGATTATACTTTGTTAGACCATGATTATACTGTGTTAGACCATGATTATACTTTGTTAGACCATGATTATACTTTGTTAGACCATGATTATACTGTGTTAGACCATGATTATACTTTGTTAGACCATGATTATACTTTGTTAGACCATGATTATACTTTGTTAGACCATGATTATACTTTGTTAGACCATGATTATACTGTGTTAGACCATGATTATACTTTGTTAGACCATGATTA
This sequence comes from Cherax destructor, assembly GCA_009830355.1. NCBI lineage: Eukaryota > Metazoa > Arthropoda > Malacostraca > Decapoda > Parastacidae > Cherax > Cherax destructor. The sequence continues at coordinate 50,797 of WNWK01011419.1, forward strand.
TACTTTGTTAGACCATGATTATACTTTGTTAGACCATAATTATACTTTGTTAGACCATGATTATACTTTGTTAGACCATAATTATACTTTGTTAGACAATGATTATACTTTGTTAGACAATGATTATACTTTGTTAGACCATGATTATACTTTGTTAGACCATGATTATACTTTGTTAGACCATGATTATACTTTGTTAGACCATGATTATACTTTGTTAGACCATGATTATACTTTGTTAGACCATGATTATACTTTGTTAGACCATGATTATACTTTGTTAGACCATGATTATACTTTGTTAGACCATGATTATACTTTGTTAGACCATGATTATACTTTGTTAGACCATAATTATACTTTGTTAGACAATGATTATACTTTGTTAGACCATGATTATACTTTGTTAGACCATGATTATACTGTGTTAGACCATGATTATACTTTGTTAGACCATGATTATACTTTGTTAGACCATAATTATACTTTGTTAGACAATGATTATACTTTGTTAGACAATGATTATACTTTGTTAGACCATGATTATACTTTGTTAGACCATGATTATACTTTGTTAGACCATGATTATACTTTGTTAGACCATGATTATACTTTGTTAGAAAATGATTATACTTTGTTATGTACGGGTTGTACTTATAACGGCTGCATCACGGCTGTTCACGTGATTTCCAACCTCTGCCCATGTGATCTGGCATTAGCCAATGATAGGCCTGCCTTTTGAATGCCTCAGCGAAAGGCGGCCTAGAAGCCTCAGTTACCACCCAGACTCAGTGCAGGACAGACGGACACAGGCATAGGCTCTCAGCTCCCATATATCCAACGCCTCATTAAACGCTACCAAAACCCAAGCTCATCGTCTGTTAATATTACCAAATCTATGAAAAGAACCCCACAACACAAATGGTGACAGCTTGTGGGCCTAGATTTTGTGTAATCTGAGCAGATTTAACGAGAAGAGGAAGAGCCGGTGTTCAGTGCCTCCAGCGTCAATATCAACCGTCGCCAGCGACTCACCTTCCCTCACCCGTGACGTCACCCATCCAAGACTCTTCTGAAGCAGTGTCTCAGTCTTCTGGCTTCTAATTGCAAGTAAACCTCCGAAGAGTTGATCTGGGTTTTGCAATTAAGTTAACAAGTAAGCCAGTCTATGGGAAGAGCCTAAGCCAGCCTACAGTCATCCAGTGTCTCTTGCCATCCACCCAATTCTTCACTGCTGTGTGCAAGTAAGAGCATTCAGGTTTGCCAGTCCTAAGAGCTAAGCCAGCTTCTTCAGGAAAGCCAGTTATACAAGTAAGCCAGTCGTTTCTTCAGCAAGCCAGTTCCTTGCAGTTTTGTCTCCAATCGCTCTGTGCTACAAGTTGGACGCTTGTCAGAGTGATCTTCACCATTCCTGTGGCTTATTGTACAAAAAGCCACCTGGGTTAGTAGTCCCAAGGCCGTGAGAATTTTTTGTACTGGCCGGACCCCGTGACGTCATCGCCCACCGCCAGCGAGTCAGGCAGCAGTGACGTCATCCACCCGCGCCACTCACCACCGCGCTGGTGTAAACAAAGATACCACCTGCTCACACTACCCTCTACCAGCCAATACTTTGTGGTATTTTCTACCCTATCTGGGGTACCAGCAGCATTGTTTCTGGCTCACATAGCAAGTCGAGAGTGTCTTCCTTCATCCCAGAGCGCCAACGTAAAAGCTTGCTGTGTGAGTTCTTCGGAAAGCGCATTTCTTCAAGATTGTAAGCAGTCAACGACCAGGAATATATTCTCTCCACCTACACTCGTCGTTCATTCATCATTAGACTTTATTCTATTATAGACATTCGTGTGTGTGAGACATTTAAGCAGTGAATTTTCTTAGTGACATTTAAAGACTTGTGTTTCAGTTTCGTGTAAATTTATTTCAAATACTTTTTCAGTTTTTCATGTATTCCGTGTCTCATTTTATATCTATGTTCCTTGTGTAAACTCGTACACATGCAGTAAGTACTTGTGTATAAATTTTCTTGTCCTTCAGTGCAGTATTTGATTTATTCATTATTATTGCAGTGTTTATTAATTCCCTGTCCTTCATTTTTTTTCCCAGTGCATTCCCTTGTGTTTTTATGCAGTGTCTGTGCATAGTTCCCTATTGTTTATGCCCCAGTGTTCCTAGTTGCATATTTCATTTTCCTGTGTTCCATTCAGTGTGTCCCATTAATTTTTGTGCCAGTATCTCATATGTTTTAGTTCAACAGACAATTTATGTTTTGTGTCACTCTGTGCCTCATTTTTTTTTATTTTTTTGCAGAACATGTTCATTGAATATATTTTGTCTGAAGCAGCAAGAACTATCTCTTTATACATGTTTTTAAATGCAAGATCTTATTGCATAAATTATCACATTCACTGACTGAATCTTGTTGTGTTGTGTATTCTCCTGCAAAACTGTAAGTTTTTTTTTCAACCCTTATTTCAATTTGTGTATTATTGTCTTTGTGTTGATCTTATCAAAATTACTTGAACAAATTCACTCTTAATATTCATATGTAAAGTAAAGTAATATTCATTATACTCATTTTCATTAGTTTTCTTAAGTGAACTAAGAGTTAAAGTGTTCATTCTCCTTGTGCCCAGTGCAACATTGATTTTTAATTGATGCAGTAAATTGTTTATGCAATACCATACATTGATTAAACTTTAAAATTATTCTCCAGTAGTGATTACTTGTTCTAGTTATTTTTGCATACAGTGTTGTGTACTTTATTCCATTTTACTCAGTGTTATCCTGAAAAGTACTAATAATTCAATGCTAGTTGTCAGCATCATAGTTAATTCTTCAGCCAGCAATGCATATTAAATTCTAGTGTCATTTTCTCTTAAGAAAATTTGTTTTCTAGTATTTTTCCAGTTAAATACAATTTTTTTATTGTATTTCCACTTTGCATTGATTTATTATTTCTCTTCTAGTACTTTTGTTTTAAATTCCAGTAGAGAGAGATCACTTTGCAGTTAATCCATACAGTATTCATATTGCCTTTTATTGCAATTTGTAAAGTAATTCCTTAAATTTTACAGTCAAAAATCAGTGAGTTTTACCATCTTGTGCAGTGTATATTAGTTGTTTTAACCCCTTTTCTACATCTAATTCAATTATTCTTAATTCCCATTTTAACTAATTGTGTACTGTGAATATTTTTACCGTTCTCATTTTTACCTGAATTAGTCTTTGTGCAATTTTCATTGCAAGTATGTCTCACTTACCTTACAGTAGTGTAGCTAATGATAGCATTCAGTGCTCTAATGTTCCAAATGCCCTTGCTGAAATTCATGATAGTCATTTACCGAATGCTAGACCTACCCAGCCACAGAGTCAATACTATAGTTTTCTTCGTGATCCTGATAGTTCCTTACCGACTGAAAGACAGTATCTAGCTCTTGAGCAATGTGTTTGTTCTCACAGCTTGTATCAGAGAGTTATAACAGTTCTGCGGAATGTGAAGTTCAAATTCAGTCCTGATAGCTTTGTGCATTATGTATTAACGTAGCCGAGCGGTCAAGAAACTAGTATTACTGTCACTCCTGTCTGGAATTCAGTCCCTACAATATCTTGCATGCAAGATAGCGTTCAGATGCCTAGGGTGCCGGAGGTATCCCGGACCGCCTTGAGTACTGAGTCTATCCTTGCAATGTTGCTAGTTCAAGTAGTAGTTCCTCTCCAGGGGACGCTTTGTTGAAGAAAGACTACTTGAATGAGTTATAGCATCTCTCGCTGATGCAAAAGCAATTGCAGAAAGCCGTTTCTGTTGCTAGTGTATTCACTAGAGTGCCAGTTGTTGTCCCTCATGTTCCAGATGGTGACAATGTCCTAGTTGACAGTAATTCCTGCAGAGTGAAGGGTTTATTTGTTGAGCCATCTTTACATACTGTCCAAGACAGTAAGATATTTCTACTTGTCGCTAATACCTTGGGTCACAGTGTTCGACTCCAGAGCCAATACGGTCATTGTTGATCTTGTTCACTACCCTTACCCTATTCGGGTTGAGGATGAGTGCCACCTGACCAGTGGGTCGGTGCTATTTCAACCGGGAGGATCCATCCACTCACCGACCAGTCTATTCCACCAGTAGAAGAGAAAGACTTAGCTTCTACTGACTTTCCAGACGAAGTCGGACGGTTGTTGAAACTGTTGAATAAACACCGTAGAGCAATTGCCTTACCAGGTGAGAAGATGGGTTTAACGAACCTATTGTCCCATCGTATCCCACTTGAACCTGGTACCAGACCAATTTATGTACCTGCATACAGGATGCCGCATTCACAAGTCGCTGTCGCAGAGGAATTAATAAATAAGATGCTTGACGATGGTGTGATCGTACCTAGTAACTCACCCTGAATGCGCCCTTAATCCTAGTACCTAAGAAGGACGGTACTTGGCGCCCAGTGATTGATTTTAGGAAGTTAAATGCGAAAACAATTCCAGACCGTTTCCCACTTCCTGTACTTGGTGACCTGTTACGCAATATAGGAGATAATAAGGTCTTCCAACCCTCGATTTGTTACAAGGGTTTTGGCAAGTTCTCTTCATGAGGACAGCCAAGAGCTCACCGCCTTCTCTACTCCAACAGGTCATTTCGAATTCTGTCGTATGGCTTTCGGATTAAGATCCTCACCTATCACATTCTCGAGGCTCATGACCAATATCTTTAGAGGCCTTATAGGAAAAGATCTAATGGTATATTTAGATGACGTAATTGTTATGTCCGAGGATGTAAATAAGCATTTAGAAAGACTGGAGAAGGTACTGAGTAAGCTTGAAGAAGCCAATCTAAAGATCAAACTGTCTAAATGTCAATTTTTCAGATCAGAAATTAAGTTTCTGGGTCACGTAGTCACTCCTAGAGGGGTTATGACTGACCGAAGTAAAGTAGATGCAGTATTGAATTTTCCAACTCCCAAAACTGCTGATGCCGTAAGATCCTTTGTGGGCTTAGCAGGTTTTTATAGATCATATATTGCCAATTTGTCCTCAATAGCAGCTCCTCTAACTGAGTTGCTAAAGAAAGATATTCCATTTGTTTGGACCTTCAGTCAGGAAAAAGCATTTCAAACCTTGAAAGAAAGATTAACTTCTGCTCCAATCTTAAAATTCCCAGATTTTACAAAGCCTTTCTATTTAACCACTGATGCCAGTTCTATAGGCATTGGTGCAGTTCTTGCACAGAAGATTGATAGTAAATACAACGCAGTTGCATTTGCTAGTCGAGTCCTTACAAAGGCTGAAAGGAATTATACAGTAACTGAGCAAGAAGCCTTAGCAATAGTGTGGTCTTTAAAACACTTCTGTGACATAATTTATCAGTACCCTGTCCATGTCTTGACAGATCATGCACCTCTAATACCATTGTTCCAGAATAAACAACCTACTGGAAGACTAGCTAGATGGTCCTTAACTATCCAAGAGTTCAACCCTACCTTTGAACATTTACCTGGCAAGTCAAATGTAGTTGCAGATGCTTTATCGCGTCATGTTAGCGTAGTAACTGCTGATCCTCCGTTTAGTGCTGAGGATGTAAAGGATGCCCAAAGAACAGACCCTTGTGGTCTGGTGTGACTCGCTTCCTGCTACAGGAAGACCTTATTCTTACTGTGAAGCCACCAGCACCTATCAGTGACTTTGTTATGAACCAAGAATTACTGTATCGCGTAACCGAGCTGGGAACGCCTAGTAGACGGCATACCAGTTAGTAATTCCTCAGTCACTAGTAAAAGTAGCTTTACAGCTAATTCACGATGCACCAGGTGTTGCACACCCTGGTATGGACCGTTCGATTAAACAAGCAAGATTGAAGTACTTTTGGCCTCGTATGGCAACTGATATTACCGAGTATGTTAAGAAGTGTAGTGTTTGTATGAAACACAAGGGTAATATCAACGGTCCCAATCCTATCCAGATGTATCCCACTACTAGTGAGCCATGGGAAAGAGTTGCAATAGATCTGCTAACTAATTTTCAATGTACAACGCAAGGCAATAAACATCTGTGTGTGATGGTCGATCATTTCACCAGATATTGTGAGTTAGTTCCTATTCCAGACAAGACTGCCGAGACAGTAGCTAAAGTGTTTAAGGAACGTATAATCTGCAGACATACCACTCCTAAGTCCCTCATAACAGATAATGGAGGTGAATTTTGTAATGAGATCCTAGAAAACTTGTGTAAACTTTATAAGATTACAAAATCAACCATTGTTCCGCACCATCCTGCCAGTAATGGGTTAGCAGAAAGAACTAATAAGAAAGTCCTTGACGTTTTGAGAGCTACCATCAATCCCAATAGTGTAACCTGGGATGAAGTTATACCTGATGTTCAATGTGCTATAAATTCTGCTTTCAATGCTTCTATAGGTGATACGCCGCATTACGCCTTGTATGGTGTTGACAAGCGTTTGCCTTATGAGTTGTTATATTCTAATCCAAAACCGTCGTATAACCCTGATGATTTCATAGCAACTCGTACCAGCCAAGCTCAGTGTGTTTTCAGAAGAATACGTGAAACACTTCATAAGTCAACAGCAGAATTTACTAAAGTAACTAATATTAAAGCTAAACCGACTAAAGTTCAAGTAGGGTCCAGAGTCATGTTGTTCAACTTTAACAAAACGTCAGCAATGCCAAAACTTGATCAAAAGTTCGTTGGTCCTTATAGAGTAGTCGAACATATTAACGGCAATAAGTATAAAGTTAGAGAAATTAGTACGGGTCAGTTTAAAGAATCGCATTTAGATCATATGAAGTTAGTATGCGATGATGATGACGAAGTCCCTGTCACCCCTGACAATCAGATAAGTGAGACAGAATCTGATATTTCTCCTGTTGCTGTTCCCTCTACCTCTAATGATCAGTCAGATCAACCTGAATGTCGTTATTCCCTACGTACACGACAAGTGTTAATTAATCCTCAAGTATCATTTGTAGATACCAGTGTAGATCCTCCTCAATCAGAAGTTGAGTTACCTATTGTAACAGAGTTTGATCCACCCAGAGATGATAATTATACAGCCTATATCAATCTCACCCTAGCAGAGTTGGGGTTAAATGTAAATAACCTGTATAGATAAATATGTAGTAAGCGTTTAACTGTGTGTTATAATATCTACTTAGTATTACTCAAAAAATTTTTTTTGTGTGTTCACGTTCTCTCCGAGTTCTGAGAATTAACAGTATAGATTTGTGTGCACCATATCTACCTTGTCTGTTAATCACTACCTTCTTGTAAATATATTTCCTCAGAATTCGTAGATCACATGAAGACAGTTCGATCGAATAAATTATTTTTTTTATCTCTTTTATCATGATTTTTCTAGAATGAGCTCATTTAATTAATTCCTATGTATCATGATGCATCATATAGTAATGTAGATTATTCCGTCACGATAATATCCATGTGAAGTATAATGTTAACTGTTGTGTACTTTGACATTGTATAGAATCAGCTGAAAGTTGTTGCCTGTTGTCCTTAGTTTGTATAGTTGTATGTCGAGACGCCATACGTAGCATGCCCGAGCTGTACGGGTTGTACTTATAACGGCTGCATCACGGCTGTTCACGTGATTTCCAACCTCTGCCCATGTGATCTGGCATTAGCCAATGATAGGCCTGCCTTTTGAATGCCTCAGCGAAAGGCGGCCTAGAAGCCTCAGTTACCACCCAGACTCAGTGCAGGACAGACGGACACAGGCATAGGCTCTCAGCTCCCATATATCCAACGCCTCATTAAACGCTACCAAAACCCAAGCTCATTGTCTGTTAATATTACCAAATCTATGAAAAGAACCCCACAACACAGTTAGACCATGATTATACTTTGTTAGACCATGATTATACTTTGTTAGACCATGATTATACTTTGTTAGACCATGATTATACTTTGTTAGACCATGATTATACTTTGTTAGACCATGATTATACTTTGTTAGACCATAATTATACTTTGTTAGACAATGATTATACTTTGTTAGACCATGATTATACTTTGTTAGACCATGATTATACTTTGTTAGACCATGATTATACTTTGTTAGACCATGATTATACTTTGTTAGACCATGATTATGCTTTGTTAAACCATGATTATACTTTGTTAGACCATGATTATATTCTATTAGACTGTAAGCATTTATCATCTGACTCTGAGCGTATTTGGTGGGAGTGTGATTAAGGTGTCACTGTGATCTTATTCCATTAGACTGTGAGACTTAACCGTGAGAATATGATCCTGTATCGTGAGAATATGATCTTGTATCGAATATGATCCTGTATCCAGTATCGTGAAAATATGATCCTGTATCGTCAAACGATCATCCTATACCAAAAGATTTTGATCCTATACTATTAGGCTTTAATATTTTATATACTTCTCAGTAATGGGATCAACATTGTTGACCACAAATGAGTGATTTTACTAATTTTGTTCCGTGAACTTGCAGAGCAATTATAAAAGGAGCATTTATAATGATTAAAAAGAAAATCCATTAAAGCAAAGATACAGAACATTTATTAAATATATAAATTTTAAATTATCTATCAAACGCTGTGAATAGATTTTCCACATGTGGGTCATGTTACATTTATTTTATCCGGAGTTTGAATTATTGATGACCTGATACGTAGTGACATTGAAGCCGTCAGTCAGAATTACCGAAATATATAAGAATCACAATGTCACAAGAGAACGGTCCCTGGGAATTGTAAAATGGTATTATTTCTGCCCTTTACAACGAATTACAATATTTATTTGATTTCTTTAAATACAGGCAGTAAAATTCCAAACTCTCTATTCATATCTGAGGAAAAGTGCAATATGCAAAGATATATCCAGCTCAGTCTATGAAAAATGACGGTATCCTTCGAGGCTTCTGTGTATACTAAAGTCTATGAAGAATAAATCTTGGGATTATTTTCCCAGAGAGGCTGATAATGCAAAACTGCCCAAGAAAACCATTGTTCTCTCCCACGATGTGGCACAACACTCCTCTAACACATACGTAAAGATTTTCTCCGTTGTATACAGGGACAGCGACTTAATTTCCTTCTGCTCCCGTGAGACTGGTAGCCAAAACAGGAGTAGAATGCAATTAGTTCCTGTAGCTTCCATAGCTACATATGTACTCGCGTCAGAAGTGGTATGTCCAGTGTAGTTGATAGGCACTTGACGTTTGTAGCTAGGTGGATTGGGGAATAAAGCGTCGAGAAATTTACTTAGTCTCGGAAGGCTTGATCTCGGGTTCGATCCTAGAATAGTCGCAGTATTGTTATTTGCTTTAAAACTACTTGTTTCGTGGATACACACACACACACACACAAACACACACACACACACACACACACACACACATTGTCTTGGAGGAGAACAAGAGTCAAGGACCAGGTGATCAGGCTGAGGAAGGTAGGAGGGAAGGTCACAAGAAATGACCGTGAAGTGTGTGAGGAACTCAACATGAGATTCAAAGAGGTGTTCACAGAGGAGATAGAAGGGCCTCCAGAAAGGCGGAGAGGTAGGGTACACCATCAGGTGCTGGACACAATACACACAACTGAGGAGGAAGTGAAGAGGCTACTAAGCGAGCTGGATGGCGATGGGGCCAGATAACATCTCTCCATGGGTCCTGAGAGAGGGAGCAGAGGAGCTATGTGTACCCCTAACAACGATCTTCTACACATCTATCGAAACAGGGCGACTACCTGAGGTATGGAAGACAGCAAATGTAGTCACAATTTTTAAAAAAGGAGACAGACATGAAGCACTAAACTACAGAACAATGCCACTGACATGTATAGTACGCAAAGTCATGGAAAAGATTATCAGGAGAAGAGTGGTGGAACACCTAGAAAGGAATGAGTTTTTCAACGACGGCCAGCACGGTTTCAGGGACGGGAAATCCTGTGTCACAAACCTACTGGAGTTCTACGACAGGGTGACAGCAATAAGACAAGAAAGAGAGGGGTGGGTAGATTGCATATTCTTGGATTGTAAGAAGGAGTTTGACACAGTTCCACACAAGAGATTAGTGCAGAAGCTGGAGGACCAGGCAGGGGTAACAGGGAAGGCACTACAATGGATCAGGGAATACCTATCAGGAAGACAGCAGCGAGTCATGGTACGTGGCGAGGTATCAGAGTGGGCGCCGGTGAAAAGTGGGGTTCCACAGGGATCAGTCCTAGGACCTGTGCTGTTTCTGGTATTTGTGAACGACATGACGGAAGGAATAGACTCCGAAGTGTCCCTGTTTGTTGATGAGAAGAATTCCATCGGACGAGGACCAGGTAGAGCTACAAAGGGATCTGGACAGTCTGCAAGCCTGGTCCAGCAATTGGCTTCTGGAGTTCAACCCCACCAAGTGCAAAGTCATGAAGATTGGGGAAGGGCAAAGAAGACCGCAGACGGAGTACAGTCTAGGGAGCCAGAGACTACAAACCTCAATCTAGGAAAAAGATCTTTGGGTGAGTATAACACCAGACACATCTCCTGAGGCGCACATCAACCAAATAACTGCTGCAGCATACGGGCGCCTAGCAAACCTAAGAACAGTATTCCGACATCTTAATAAGAATCGTTCAAGAATCTCTAGTTGTGTCGATGCATGCAGGGGATGACATGAAAAGCTGTAACCCACCTGCCTGAAAGCTGGCTGCCTTGGATCAACATCTAGCGTGAGCTGGACGCCAAGATATTGTCCAGTGTGGTACGGTCGGCAAAGCACTGCGTACCTTGTCACAAGGTTCGTAGGTTCGAGTCTCCGTCGGCCAGAGATCAGTGTTTGTGAATATTTCGCCTGCTCTTGCGAATTCCTAGCATTGTAAAAATCTCTAGTTGTGTCGATGCATGCAGGGGATGAGATGAAAAGCTGTAAGCCACCTGCATGAAAGCTGGCTGCCTTGGATCAAAGTCTAGCATGAGCTGGAAGCCAAGGTGTATAAATGGAAAACAAGAATAAATAAAGGGGATGTAAATAGCGTGCTGGAAATATCCAGCCAAGACAGGACTCGTAGCAATGGTTTCAAGTTGGAAAAGTTCAGATTCAGGAAGGATATAGGAAAGCACTGGTTTGGTAATAGAGTTGTGGATGAGTGGAACAAACTCCCGAGTACCGTCATAGAAGCTAAAACCTTGTGTAGTTTTAAAAATAAGTTAGATAAATACATGAGTGGGTGTGGGTGGGTGTGAGTTGGATCTGACTAGCTTGTGCTACTAGGTAAGATGCAGTACTAATTCCTTAAGTGGAAGTGACCTGACTACCTGGAGTTTACCTGGAGAAGGTTAGCTCCGGGTGGTCAGGTCTAAGCTGGTGAGTGATGGACCTGCCTCGCATGGGTCAGTAGGCCTGCTGCAGTGTTCCTTTTTTCTTATGTTCTTAAGGTATTGTCCAGTGTGGTACGGTCGGTAAAGCACTGCATACCTTGTCACAAGGTTCGTAGGTTCGAGTCTCCGTCGGCCAGAGATCAGTGTTTGTGAATATTTCGCCTGCTCTTGCGAATTCCTAGCTATATATATATATATATATATATATATATATATATATATATATATATATATATAAAATATATATATATATATATGCAAGACAACTACTATGAAAATTAGAAGATAATGTGAGTAGTCACGAAAGCGCTTGGAATTCTTTTTTTCATAGTGGTTGTCTTGCATATATATATATATATATATATATATATATATATATATATATATATATATATATATATATATATATATATATATATATATATATATATATATATATATATATATAGTAGTGGGAAAGTCCCTGTAAACGCAAAATGGCGGCGGTCCCCCAACCCCACCACTTCCGGTCACCCCCACTTCCGGTCACCCCCACCCCACCCCCACTTCCGATCCCCCACTTCCGGTCCCCACTTCCGCCCCCATTTTCGCCCCCACTTCAGCCCCCTTTTTTTTTTTTTTTTTTTTGCGCCCACCGCCCGCGCCCCCGCCGCGCCCCTTGCCCGCGCTCGGCCCCAAGCCCTTCTGCAACGCCTTCTGCTGCGGATCGCCCCCGCTTCTCGATTTTTTTTCGATTTTTTTTTTCAAATTTTTCATTTTGTCAATTTTACTTCTGATATTTTTTACTTGTCCTCTATGGAGAGTCAGAGATATGGTAACCCCCTATGGGGTAGAAATTTTCTCGATTTCAATAAAAGAACGAAAAGACTCGTTTTCAATATGCTATCAGTAGTGGGGAAAGTCCCTGTAGAACGCAAAATGGCGGCGGTAACCCCCACCCCCCCACTTCCGGTCAACCCCACCCCCACTTCCGGTCACCCCACCCCACCCCCCACTTCCGGTCGACCCACCCCCACTTCCGATCACCCCACTTCCGGTCCCCCCCACTTCCGCCCCCTTCCTTTTTTTTTTTTTTTTTTTTCGCCCACCCACCCGCGCCCCCCGCCGCGCCCCTTGCCCGCGCTCGGCCCCAAGCCCTTCTGCAACGCCTTCTGCTGCGGATCGCCCCCGCTTCTCGATTTTTTTTCGATTTTTTTTTCAAATTTTTCATTTTGTCAATATTACTTCTGATATTTTTTACTTGTCCTCTATGGAGAGTCAGAGATATGGTAACCCCCTATGGGGTAGAAATTTTCTCGATTTCAATAAAAAGAACGAAAAGACTCGTTTTCAATATGCTATCAGTAGTAGGGAATGTGCCTGTAGAACGCAAAATGGCGGCGGTCCACCCACCAACCCCCCCACCCCCACTTCCGGTCACCCCTCCCCACTTCCGGTCTGTCCAACCCCCCATTTCCGGTCACCCCCCCCCTCCCCACTTCCGGTCACACCCCCCCCCCATCCCCACTTCCGGTCGACCCCCCACTTCCGGTCGGCCCCCCCACGCCCCTTAACCCCCCCCCACTTCCGTTTTTTTTTTTTTTTTTTTTTTTTTTCATCCTTAGCAGACCCGACTACTCACCCCCTCACACCCCCTGAGACCCTCATCCCTGAGCGGTCTCCTTCCGAACCCCGCCCGCCGCGCCCGCCCGCCCTGCGCCCCGCCCCGCTCCCTTCCGCGTCGAGCCGCCCCGAGCTGCCTTCTGCGGATCGCCCCCGCTCATCGATTTTTTTTTTCGATTTTTTTTTTTTCATTTTTTCAAATTTTTCATTTTTTCAATATTATTTCTGATATTTATTACTTGACCTCTATGGAGAGTCAGAGATATGGTAACCCCCTATGGGGTAGAAATTTTCTCGATTTCAATAAAAAGAACGAAAAGACTCATTTTTTAATATTCTATCATTCCTCCATCTCCTTGGATCAAGTTCCCTATGGGGTATAATATTTCACAGTTTACTAATTCATCAGAAAAGACACCCTATGAGGTCTCTCTCTTTAAGTAAATTGAACTAAGACTTACCTACTCTGGAATTTCATCTAATTCACTTCCATCCCCCCCAATATTCCTGATCCACTTCCTTGGATCAAGATCACCCATCTCCCGCCCACACCCTCTTGGTGGTCAGTGACGTCACAATATTTCCTCGGACAAGCTTAAACATGAGAAGAGTACAACAAGTTCAATCAAGCTAGCCCAGGTGTGGTGCGCCGTCATCACTGGGTCGCCAACAAGTTCATTCATGTATCCCTATGGGGTCTGTTTTTAAGTTAAACGAGCTAAAATTATGTTAAAAGAATTAAAAGTGTGTGACGTCACAATATTTCCTCGAATCAAGTTTTTGTATAACCCCTATG